>VMDR010000979.1:0-144489 GCA_007922815.1 Macrotus californicus
ACTGTGGTACATTTACACAATGGAATTCTGCACAGCAGAGAGAAAGAAGGAGATCCTACCCTTTGCAACAGCATGGATGGAATAGAGAGCATTATGCTAAGTGAAATAAGCCAGGCAGTGAGGGAGAAATACCATATGATCTCACCTTTAACTGGAACATAATCAACAAAACAAACAAGCAAACAAAATATAACCAGAGACATTGAAATTAAGAACAATCTAACAAAAGCCAGAGGGGAGTGGGGAGGAGACAATGGGGTTAAGGGTTTTCAGGAACCACTATAAAGGACACATGGACATAAATAACCAAGGGGGACGATGGGAGCAAGGGAGGGAGGTGGGATTGGCTGGGGTGGCGGGGGAGTGGTGAGGGGAAAATGCGGACAACTGTAAATGAACAACAATAAAGTAATAAAATCTTAAAAAAAAAAAAAAGACCCGTGAGAAGCAGGGCTTCTACAGGATACTTAGGAAAATTCATATGAGCAGTACTTCTACTTAGTTGGATGACTTCACAAAGTGATAGCTTATTTTCAAATTGAAAAATTAGAGAATTAGGCTAGCTAATTTGTATTGCTTTTAAAAAAATATTTTTTTTAATTTATTTTTAGAGAGGGAAAAGAAGGGAGAAAAAGAGAGAGAACCATCAATGTGTGGTTGCCTCTCATGCTCTCCCTACTGAGGACCTCGCCTGCAACACAGGCACGTGCCCTGACTGGAAATCGAACCAGCAATGTTCTTGTTCTCAGGCTGGCACTCAATCCACTGAACCACACCAGCCAGGGCTATTTCCATTTTATTAGAGTTAAAAAATATGATTTTTTAGAATGGATAAACATAATAAAAGGCAATTGCAGAAACATATTCTGAAATCCTTGCTCTGTACACTGAAAAACCTAAGTTAATTACATCATTATTTTGTAATTAATTATATATTTGCCATTTTTAAAAAATATATTTTATTAATTATGCTATTACAGTTGTCCCATTTCCCCCCTTTATTTCCCTCTACCCTTCACACCTCCTCCCATCTGCATTCCCCCCGCCACCTTAGTTCATGCCCATGATTCATACATATAAGTTATTTGGCTTCTACATTTCCTATACTATTCTTAAACTCTCCCTGTCTATTTTCTACCTACAATTTATGATACTCATTTCCTGTACCTTTCCCCCTATTGTCCCCCCTCCTCTTCCCTGCTGATAACCCTCTTGTGATCTCCATTTCTGTGATTCTGTTCCTATTCTAGTAGTTTGCTTATTTCTTTTGTTTGTTTTCTTTAGATTGGGTTGTTGATAGTTGTGAGTTAGTTGCCATTTTACTGTTCATATTTTTTATCTTCTTCTTTTCCTTAGATAGGTCCCTTTAATATTTAATATAATAAGGCCTTGGTGATGATGAACTCCTTTAGCTTGACCTTATCTGGGAAGCACTTTATCTGCTCTTCCATTCTAAATGATAGCTTTGCTGGAGAGAGTCATCTTGGATGTAGGTCCTTGCCTTTCATGACTTTGAATACTTTTTTCCATCCCCTTCTTGCCTGTAAGGTTTCTTTTGAGAAATCAGGTGACAGTCTGATGGGCACTCCTTTGTAGGTAACTGTCTCCTTTTCTCTTGCTACTTTTAAAATTCTCTCCTCTTTAATCTTGGGTAACGTAATTATGATGTGTCTTGGTATGTGATCCTTTGGATCCAACTTCTGTGGGACTCTCTGGGCTTCCTGGACTTCCTGGAAGTCTATTTCTTTTGCCATATTAGGGAAGTTCTCCTTCATTGTTTTTTCAAATAAGTTTTCAATTTCTTGTACTCCCTCTTCTCCTTCTGGCACCCCTATGATTCAGATGTTGGAACGTTTAAAGTTGTCCCAGAGGTTCCTAAGCCTCTCCTCATTTTGTTTTTAATTCTTTTTTCTTCACTTGTGGTTGAATGTTTATTTCTTCCTTCTGGTATAAACTGTTGATTTGAGTCCTGGTTTCCTCCAGATTTATGTGTTTAAAAGTTTCTATTTCTCAGCTGAGATTCCCTCTGTTGATTCAGTAAGATCATATTTTCTAAGTTCTCAACATATTTATGATGTTTTCTTTAAAAATCTATGCTCCTAAATTCAACATGTGGGCCATCTCTAGTTCTGTTTCTATAGTGTGATTTTTTTCTTGACATTTTCTTATTTCTTTCTATGACAAGTGAATTTTGATTGAGGATAACACTGCAAAATTTGTGGAGTATTTTGTTGACTGATAATTGTGAAATTTTAGACTTGGTTTTATGCTTTGTTAGAAGAGATAGGTGGAAAGGCCAAGGTGTTTACTAGATCTACCTAACTTGACATGTTTAATCTCCAAATTCTGTCTTTTCTGTGAATTGAGTCATGCTGATTTTATTTTTGGTTAGTTTTTGGGTAGAGAATGATCTAAATTATGATATTTACATTTATGTCTCTACATGTTTTTTGCCTTAGCTAGATGCTGGATGGCTCATGAGATCTCTTCCTTCTGGCTGATCTGGGAAACCAATGTTTCTCAGCACTGTTCAACCTCATATTTCTATTCTGTTTTCAACACCATAACTGATACTCAAGGGTAAACTTCAGCTTGTATCCAGCCCATTCCTCAGCTAAACATTCCTCCACAGAGATTTCTAAATTGTGGTCTTCCACTGCCTATTGTCCAATGAGTTAGAACAGTCCAGTTTCATGGCTTTATGGTACAAGGGCTCATCTGATATCAATTCTTTTGACATGGCGAAAGGAAACATTTTATCATTATTTTAAAAAAATTATCTCATGAATTTTAAATCAATATTTAGATTTCAATATCTGAAACAGTAAAAAAAATAGACGTGTTGATTTTTTCAGTTAAATATTCCTTTCTTTCTCTAGCACACAGGAAGTGAAGAAATATGTGGGCAATAGAATTTACTAGTAATTTGGGAGAGGATAACAGAAGTGTGTCTCTTTTCTTTAGGATGTCATCTTGTTAAACATAGTCAAACCCAAGTTAGTGAAAAATTTGATTGGAAAAGTGATTAAAGTTTACCTCGATCCGGACAAAGGAACTAAGGCTTGAAGAGGTGAAATAGCCTCATCAGAATTACATAACTATTGAAGTTCCTGACACAGGAAACAGAGCAGAAGGATATACACATCTTTATGCAACAAACAGCTCTTCTATGTCTTCCAATTGCCATGTTTGGTGAGGTATTTGAGTTGCAAGGGTTGGTAAGATATCAATGATTACTTTTTTCTTTTTACCTCATGGAGCTCAGAATTTAGTGTTATAGGCAGATGTGTGTTTGTGGGGAACCGGTTTGCTTGACAATGGTGAATGTGGCTCAGCCCTGTATCAGAAAGCCCACAGGAGCGAAGTGGCGAGCAGGAGCTGGACTCTCAGACCAGTTTTCCTGTGGGAACCAGGCCTAGAAAATGCATCCGGACTGTTTTGGTTTGCTCTTGCTAAAACTTCCTTACACTGGTCAAAAACAGTAGATGTTTATTGCCTATCTTCAAGGTAATTTCCGAAGCCTATATGAACTTTCCCCAAAAGGGAGCATAATCAGCTCACCACCTTTCCCTTCTGCATTTTTTTATTTTCATTTCATTGAATGTACCTAAAATGTAGACAACAACATTCTATGTAATAGATAATAAAATCCAAGAAAAATAATAAGAGGCTGTCCAGGCAAGGGTCAGGGTGCTCTCCCCTTGGGAGAAACAGCCGTAGGACTCTCATCTTAAGAGAGTGCCTGTACTGTCCCTTTTTCTCCAGAGGACTTCTGTAGTCTGTGTGCATTTGTTCTCATCTTCATCCACAAACCACACAGACTCTGCAGGTTGGAGTCTGCAACAGTGTTCTTATATAATGATGGGAAATCGCACCATGCTGCTGGAGCTAAGATTGATAAGGACACATAATATAGGAAAGCCGACCTACCTTGAGGGTCTGGTGAGCAGTGATGTTTAAGGGAAACTGGAAGAAAGAGGAAGAATGGCCCAGGTGAAGAGATGAGGTGGGAGTGCATTCCAGGATGAGGGCTGACAGCAGGAAGAAATTAAGCACATGCAAGGCTGCATAAACAATGTTGTATAGCCTAAGTTCAGAGAGTGAGAAGAAGCAGTCATTGATATAAATGGACAGCTTGGTATATTTAGACCCTGAAAAGCCTTTGGGGTTATAGTGAAAAAATAAGGTTTTGTCCTTGAAGCCATGGGAAGATGTCAGAGCAGGGAAGGATAGGTAACAAACCAACTCCAAAATCTTGGTTCTTGAATGCCATCAACCTGGGTGCCCACCAAGGGTCAGAGCATGGGTTCTCTGCTCCACAGGGTCATTCAAGGATGCAGGGTGATGGATGTGCCCATCCTGTCGCTGTGACAACTAGAACACACTCCTAAGTTGCTGCAGAAAAGGAATCACATACAGGTTTTGCTCAACCAGGAGTGACCTCATCGCTTCCTGCCACTTTTCACTGGTAGAATCAGTCATGTGCCTCATCTAACTGCTCAGGGCCTGGTGATCACAGGAGATTTTGGATGATATGGGGCCACCCTGGCTCTGCCAGGAGATTAAGGGATATGCCTGGCAGGCAATGTCCATGCCTGGTAATGGCTGAGTGGACAGCACACACCCCACTATGAAGTCACCATAGAGAATCAGCCTTGTGACAGCATGTAGGACTGGAGATCCAGGGGACTACATTTTCTCACCTTTTAGAAAGGGACAAGAATCTAAATTTTTATGGATAACTTTACAAATTTTGAACTTTGGGTTAAAGAGAGCATGTCTTCAAACCAGATTTCTTCTCTGGTCTGTCAGTGTGAGAAGTCTACACTGAGGTTTTCAACAAAGGCTTGAGGAGATTGGATTTCATCTTGAAGGGATCACTTTAGATGCAACAAAAAAATGGACTATGGGGCCCAACATTCATGTGAAAAATCAGGGGAGATGATGCTGAGTGGGCTGAGGATGGTAAGAGGGCAACAGAAAAGTGACAGACTTAAATTTAGAGAGGAAAGTGATCAACTCAGTAACCTTGAAAGTGGGAATGAGGAAATAGAGGGGTCCAGGGTGACTTCTGCTACCCACTAAGATGGGGATCTAGGAAGAGGATTTGTGCATGAAGATTATAAGAACTGCCCTGGATATGCTGAGTTCAGCCGATTTTGAGGCATCCGAGTGAAGATGCCAGGAGGCCATGCGGTTGTAGACTCAGGATTCTGAGGTTGTGGTTGGTGTTGTTACTTGTTCCTGTTCCAGCTGTCAGCCACTGTGGAGCCCCACGGGGAGGTGAACTGACCCCCAGAGAGGTTCTTCCCAAGCATTGTGGCCACCTCTCCTTTTGATCATTCCATCTGCCCGAGCATGCTGCTAGTCCCAGGCAGACTCCACTTCTCCAACCAACAACAGTCTTTAAGAGGCTTGTAGGAAAAAGAGACAACTCCAGGGTTTCTGGAAGCCTTTCCCAAGCACCTTTTCAGAAGCTTGTGCATTTTATTAGACATCACCGTGAGGTTTATATTAGATTGGGGGCAAAGCAAAAACTTCTAAAGGAACCTACAGAGTGTCTTCTGATTCAAAAGATGTAGCAGCTGCCTCCAACTCCACAGAACCATTTCCCCTGTAATTATTACAGAATTGGTGCATTTCTACTTCAAGCACCCCTTCTTTCTCCCTCTCCTTCTCCTCCTCGCTCTCTGGCCCTCTCTCTTTTTTATTTGAAACATACTTAACTTGTATAGGAATGTCCTAATCCTACATAAACACTCTAAACCCTAGATCCCCAGGCTCCTGCTGTTGTGTTAAACCACACTCCATCCCATACCTTCCTGCTCTTGGTCATGTACATACCATCTGTTCCATCAGTGACTGGAGCAGGGATGTTCAGATAACCAGGGAGCTGTTTTAGGTAGGTATGAGAGTCAGGATGCCACACAAAGATAAAAACATAGTGACTAAGGCATTTCTTAGACCAGGATATTTCTGCTTCAATGACATGACTTCTCACTAACATTTACTTGTTTTTCCTCAAAGTAATTGTTACATATCTTTTGGACTCTATTGTGGTGACTGAAGATTTTCAGACATTTGTGAATATCTTTCACATTTTCTGTGTGAATTATTTCCTGATATTTTATTAGGCAGGTTTCTAAATCTCCTACCAACGCTTTGTACACTCCATCAGAGGGAACTCCAGATGCAACAACCGAGCGGATCTCCCTCCCTGGGGATCCCCAGAGAAGATCATAAATCATGCCTTTATGCTACAAAGAAATCAATACTTTAAAATTCCTTTGGTCAGCTTTCCTTGGGATTTTTAACTTCCATGGTGCCAAAATGCTGATGATGTCATCAATAATACACAATACAGACCCCAGTCTTGCTTAGAGTAGCCCTCAGCACCCTGGTGTCCGAGGCAGGGAGGCAGAGGTCAGCTACATCACCTGGCACACAGTGTGGCTCCTTTCATCATTAGGAAGGAAAGCTACTTACTGAGACCAGATAGAAACCTCCCCTGTATGTGAATCCAGCCAGCTTCCAAAGACAGTCTTGGACATTATGCAGACATGTTTGAAGATTCAATCTGGGGCAGAATGTTCTCAAAGTCATGTCAGAAGAAGCCAGTGAAGACACTGACTTCTCTTCCTCTCCACCTAACCAGCCTGTGTCCCTGCGCCAGCCTCTCCCTTCCTTTCCATCCTCCCAGGAGGACAGGTGTGCTCACCGGAACTTTCCTGGCCCCCAGCATCTGGGACTCCCTGTGTTCTGTTTCTCCTTTACTGCTCTCCTTCAAAACCCCTGCCCTTCCTGACCTCACATGTCCTCTGTCTTGGAAAAGTACTTCCTTAACCCCATAAATCTGCTCTCTGCTCCATTTTTTTAAAAAATTTTTGGTCTCCTAAACACTGTCTTCTACCACCCACTGTCTAGTTGTCCTCCCCCGTGTACAGAAACTACCTTCTAAGACAGTGGTTCTTGAGTGTGCAGTGGAGCCCCCTGGAGGGCTTGTTAAAACAAACTGCTGGCCCCACCCCAGCATTTCTCCTTCTGTAGGTTCCCAGGTCCCTGTGATGCTGTTGGTCTGGGCTCCCACCATAGAACTACTGCTCTGAAACGTCTCATTAACGACACAGTGCAGAGGCCTCTCTGTGGTGTTGGGTGTCACTGACCCGTGCCCCTGAAACCTGCACCCAAAAGGCACTTATTTCCTGAAGGCTCACTCCTGCTGCCCTTTTTTGGTGCCTTACTTACCCCTACCCTCTAAACTTGGGTATGTTCTCAGAAATTCAATTTTCACCCTTGGATCTCTCTTATTGTTTCCTTTTGGAGAAGGAAATGAACTCTTACACTTGTTCACTTAGGAAATATTTTCAGCCTTGTCTCAGGTCTGTCTGACTCCAGTTTTAAAATAGTAGTTTTCATGAATTCCATTTGCTGTGCTATAATAATGTCTGCCTTCTTTATTCCTACCTTCACAATGCCCCATATTAGTTGCTACATAAATATAAAGAAGCATTTTATACAGTGTTTATCCATATATTCTTTTCAAGGAAAGGAGATTCTAGGGGCACAAAACCCAAGCCCCCACTGCAGTAATTGTGTCTGTAGCAACGCTTGTGTCTGTAGCAACACTTGTGCTTGAGACTGATAGCAGGGCTAAGTGCTTGACAAATTTCCACCCATCTTCCAATAAGGCCCTAGCCTATTTTCCAATAAAGCTGATGAAACCTGATAAAAAAACGTTAGAGGAATCAAAAGGCCCCCGGGCTAAAAGGAATCATATCTCATGAAATTCCACATTCAGCATCATCCATATTGGAAATATTAAAAAATTCATATATAGTGAAATGATAGATACTTATGTCACTATTTTAAAAAGTTATGCTGATAGAGCTGTCCCTGGCTCTCACTAAATGTGCCTTCCTGAATATATGAAGATGGCATTATTGACCTGCAGACCTTACAGAGGCAGCTCTGTTTGGAGTGGTGATGGATTTGTCCTGAACCATCTGCACCCCCTCGTCTAATCAGTGGCTGTCACTAGGCTTACATAGCATGCAATCAGGTGCTACTAGGACAGGAGAGACCCCAGAGGTGACAGAAATGAGGACACAGAGGATGTAAGTTGTGAAGTGACATGTCCAGATGTCTGGGTGGCAGGTACAGAATCAGGTGTCCTCACTCCTCAAGATACTACACTGTGTCCCTCACATATTTGTTGCTGCCTAAGCACCCATGGACAGGGAAAGAGGTAGATCTTAAGTTTGGAAGATGCTTTGAGCCCCCTCTGCAACATGTTGCAAGCACTGACCTTATTTCTTCCTCGGTACCTCAAGGGAAAGAGCTCTCCACTGGCAGAAGTACCCCAGATGCCACTGTCCCCTAAGCACTGGAGTGGCTTGGTTTCTTCTGTCCACCCTGAGTACATAAGATGCTCTCACATGCTTGCTGCTTGTCTCTGTGCAGGGCAGGGGAAGCAACCAGCTCACAGAGAGAGAAGAAAGGGTTCCTTTGGCTCACCCCTTCACTTCCCAACAGTGGGAGTGAGCAGTGAGGTCAACAAATAATAATAGGTGTGATCCTCCCTTTCCTTCAATGCCCCCAAACCATTGTACAGGCTGGTGTGAAGGTTACAGCCTGACCAAAGCTTTGGGTGATGTGGGGTTGTCAACAAACAGGCTGCTTCTTGATAAGCATTAGTCACCCCTATTTTTGAGCATTCTTTTGCCGGTTACTCTAAGGGCCCCAGTGCCTTGCCCAGCCCACCCTTCCATGCTACACCACTCCCTGGGTAACTGCACCTCCTGTGTCTACTTCTACCATGGTGCTGTGGTGCAGTCCCCACCAGCCCTCTCCTGATATTCCCACCCTACTCAGTGCATGCCCTGGGCTCACCGAGGCCCTACAGCTTGTTTTTCTTCCTGTGGCCAGGCCAGCTGCAGAGATAGCCCACCTGAGGCCTACCTACCTCAGGTCCTGACCCCATAATGGCTTCTGCTATTTTCTCTTCAGAGCTCCTCTCCTGGCTGACACACAACATTCACATTCACTTGTGCTTGTTTATTCTCCCTCCACCCCAACTGGAATGCCAGTTCCATGAGGGAAGACACATTGCCATCCTCTCACTGGAGAATCCCAGGGTGTCATCTGGCAGCATCTTCCTATTAACCTGACCTCTGCAGGTCCCCGCCTCACTGAGCTTCCTATCATCTCACACTTTGGTCGCTGCTGCCAAGATTACCCTCCTTCCCACCCCAGAGTGTCTGCATTCCTCTCATTCATGTCTCTGCTCAAATGTCAGCTCTTCCAAGATGGCCTCCTAGTGATTTTCCTCTCTCTGTGATTCTGAATGCTTCATGTGGTTTATCATTGTCAGTGTTGTCATTAGCTCATAAGCTTAAAGAGAATAAAGGCCAACTCTGGAAAACAATATATATCTGTCCAGAAAAAGTCCAGCCATTGTTAATATAAGGAGAACATTTTGTGTGACAACTATGTAACCTGTCAGCCAAGGCAAGTGGACTGGAATGCGCATGTGTGAACAATGATGACTTCACTGGAGGTGGAGAGGCCATTGAGTGAGCATCTGTACTATGTGGCCATCACATTCAAAATGACTGAGCAAGTAGAGCAACGAATCTGCATTAAATTTTGTGTTAACCTTGAACATTCCTCCACAGGAACTATTTGGGTGATTCAGAAAGGCCACAGCTATGGGCAACTGGTGATTGACAGCTTCATCATGACAATGTGCCCACTCATGTATTACATCTCATGCAGAGTTTTTTGGTGAAGTAGCAAATCACCCAGGTGACTCAGCCCCCCTACAGCCCATATTTGGCACCCTGTGACTTTTGGATTTTCCCCAAACTAAAATCACCTTTAAAAGGGAAGAGATTTCAGAACACTGATGATATTCAGGAAAATATGATGGGGCAACTGACGGTGACTGGGAGAACTGAGTGAGGACCCAAGGTGCCTACTTTGAAGGAGATGGAGCATCATTGCTCTATGGACAATGTTTCTCGTATCTTCTTCAATAAATGCCTCTATTTTCCATATGGCCTGGCTGGATACTTTCTGGACAGCAGCTATCTCCATCTCACATGTCTGTATGCTGTAGTTCTAAACACTAGAAATTTTTAAATGAGTTTAAATAAAAGGAGGAAGAGGGACTCTGTTCTCAATGGAATGGACCCAACTACAGGAGATGTGACAGGGACTGACTCTCAGCTCATCCTTGGAAACAACACAGCAATTGTTTCACAAATGTGTTTGCTTCTTACAGTGGCCTCTGGAAAGCAGGATGTAGAAAGTGCCTACTTGTAGTAAAATGTTCAGGTTTAGGTGTTACCAATTTATTCAAGAAGTGTGGAACCTCATTTACATTTGAAAATATTGCATCATAAAAATAATGTGTATCTCCTATAACATGGCTTTTCTTTGGGAAGCTGTGAAGACCAAAATAAATTAAATGTTCACTCAAAATTTCCTAGGTCATTTGAGAGTTTATATATAGTGATCTAACTAATAAAAAAAACAAAAATATAAAAACAAAACACTGTATTCAATGAAAGAATGGTTGCAAAGTCCCTTTGTAGAAATCTAGAAAAAGTATACCAAAGCATTAATTTCATACAAGAGAGTGGATGTTTTAAATTTAAAGCTAAAAACTGATTTAAGTAATTTTCAAAGTGGTTTTGTTTGTTTTTTAAATAAATACAGATATATAGATAATTTATTTAGAAATAACTGAGGAAGTTTATTGTGGATTCTGGCCTGAAAGGGGGACAGTAGTAAAGACATGAATTAGGAAATTTGGACCTGTGTCTCCTGCGTATGTAGAACGAGGCTGGCATTTAAAGAGAGTTCTCATGACCATTGGAACTAGAAGCACAGGACACCTCAGTTTTAGAGAAAATGTACAGAGTTTTCTAGATTATGAAAAACCCAAGTCCTTGATGAGAGCCTACAGCTAAAAGCTCATCCAAAATCACTAAGCTCACAACAAAAGACACGCGTGATGGAAAGAGAGTAAGAGTTAGGAGACATAACACATGCCTTGTAATTGGGCTCCACTTATAGGAACACTGCTGTTTGCTTGGGGAATACTCATGTTTCCCAAAGAGACTGAAACTGAAGCACCCACAGAGTCATGTTGCATGCAGATCCCCACGTTTAAGTCCAAGCCCATTTGTGAATGCCAACAGGTAAAAGTTGGATCCACAAATCCGAAAACCTGGAACATTTGAATTCTCATCAGTCAGGGTTTTGAAAACCAGGTTTCCTGATGAATAAATAACTCAGCAAATGAATTGGTCACAGAGATTGAAGATGGATAGGCAATACAGCCCAGTAGTTAGAGGACAAACGGGAGGATAATCTATTTATCTCATTCTGCCAAATGCCAAGAAACCTTTTCTTCACAAGTTTAGCGGATTGAGTGGTGGGCCCCTAAGTCCCCCAGAAATTGTGAATGTGGCCTCATTTTGGAAAGAGGTCTTTACCGTTCTCATTAAGGATGTTAAGATGAGATCATCCTGGATTAGGATGAGCCTAAATCCAATGGCAAGTGTTAGTCGGTTCAGGCGGCCCAAATAAAATACCACAGACTAGGGGCTAAACAACAGAAATTTCCTACATTTCAGCAGGCTGGAAGTCCAAGGTTAAGGTGCTGGCTAACTTGGTTCCTGGTGAGGGTCTGTTTCCTGGCATACAAGCAGCTGCCTCTTAGCTGAGTCCTCACATGGTCTTTCCTCAGTATGTGTCTTTGGAGAGAGAGAAAGACTTATCTCTACCTATAAGGACACCAGTACTACTGCAGTAAGACCTCACCCTCATGACTTCATTTGACCTTAATTATCCCTAAAAGTTCTATCTCCAAATATAGTCATATTGGGAGTCAGAATGCCAATGAACGAAATTTGAGGGGCCCCATTTAGTCCATACAGTCAATACAAGAAATAGAAATAAGGGGAAGATACAGAGGAGAAGGACCTGTCAAGACCCAGGCAGAGGTTGGAATGATGCTGCATAAGTCAAGGACCTCCTGGAGCCACAGGCAACTGCAAGGGCTAGGGAAGGAGTTTTCCCTAGGGCCTCAGTGTGTGCACGCCCTGACCACACCTGGATCTCAGAGTTGTCAACTGAGACACTTGCGAGAATAAATTGCTCTCATTTAAGCTACCAAGTTTGAGGTAATTTGTTATGGGAGTCACAAAACCTAATATAAGAGCTAACCTCCCAAAATATACAACCTCAGACGTACTATTTTTAAGAAGGGTAAAGGGGGCCAAATATATGGTGACAGAAGATGATTTGGCTTTGGCTGGTGGGCACACAATGAAATATACAGATCATGTATCATAGAAATGTACACTTGAAACCTATGTAATCTTATTAACCAATGTCATCCCAATAAAATTTAATTTAAAAAATTTAAATTGAATTAAATTTTTTTAAAAGAGAGAACAAATGTGTTTCCAATTTAAATGAAGTAAATCCACAGATTATATAACGTCATTGGGTGTCACTGTCATGAAATCTGCCCAGAATAATTGGAGCCAGTGCAGGGGAGGTTGAAGTTAATATCCTGAAGTGGAACCTAGAACATGTCAACACCAGGAGGGCCTGGGCCTGAGGTCCCATAAAGTCACCCCCTCTGAAGGTTCTGGGGATGGGCCTCCCCTTTATTCAATCAGGAAAGTGAGAGAATCTCAAAAAGCTGCAGCTAACTGAAGTTTTCTATCCTTAGTGCCTGAAAAGACTGTTTCCAGGTGGAGAGGTCGTTGCTCAGCTAATGGGTCCAGACAGAAGGAGTGCTAATGAGCAGAATTTGTCTGTGTTTACCCAACGGTCCAGCCCTTGGGTCTCTCAAAGGCTAGTCCTCTAATTCTGTGCTGACCACTGTGCTGGCCACTGTGATCATCCCTCCTCACTCTTTGGTTTCGTTGTTCCCATGCAGTTTTGGGGAAACGTTCTATATCGGAGACTAATAGAAAAGTTCTACTCTCCTGTAGGGAGAATGTGTGCACATGAGTCGAGCCCCACTGGCAGCTTTAGTTTGGACAGTATGGAAGAATACAGCTAGTATTGCCATGTTAGACAGTTCTCTACCTCAGGGAAGGAACCGCACAAGGCATCAATCCTTTAGGCTAGGAGCAGTGTCTCAGGCTGGCTTCACTCTGCCCTCACCATGGAGAAGCTAGATGGAGACTCCATCTGTTTCCAGTGAGGACTCCGAAACTTCTTTCAGCTCTCTCTGTGAAGGATAGAAAATCAGGATGGAGCTAAAGATCCTTCTGAGGGCCAGAGCAATCTGACTTTTGCTCTTGGATTCCTCCACTCTTACAGGATGTGTGAACCTCAACTTCACAGCCTTTAAGTGTGGACTTCTTTTGAGGCATCGTCACTAATATCATCAGTGGGGGGATCTCCAAATTAAAGCCAGAGTTCTGAACTCTGCAGATATGTGTTTTGGAATCACAGACATACATGCATTAGATTGTAGGTCATCTAGTCTATTTCCTGCCAATACAAGATTGCTTTCAACTGCACATTCTTCTGGGTTGTGTCAAACTCTCTTTTGAAGGATTCATGGAACTGGGTCCTGTTTCCTTGGGGACATTATTCTATGGGTAAACAAGCCTCACAGTTAACCAGTTCTGTTTTCTCTGTCCCTTCACATTGGTTTAGATTACACTTCACAGTTTCATGTCATTACTCCGAACATATCTTTGATTAGTTTTCCTTCTTGATTCTAACTTGATGGGCATGATTAAGTAGCCCCTAAGAACTAGGTGTTCTAAAGATTACAATCTTAGTATCTGATGTATTTTTTGGTTAAGCACAAAACTGGGAGAGAACCTGTACCCATATACACTCACACATCTGCTTGCAGACCCCCAGGAGGATCATCCCCAGAGTCTAAAGGACTCGAGAATTCCAGGTCTCAACATGCCCAGGATACCCCCTCATAGGGCTTCCTACATGTTGGCCTGGGGTCGGTTATGCAGCCTCACTCCCCAGAAACACAAAGAAGTTCATTTGGGTGCATTTCCTCTCTGTGGCTAAGTGCAGATTTGGAGGGCAGGCCTCTGGGTGTCCATCTCCCAAGGAAATACCCCAGGGGACAAATCTGTCCCGTAGATTGAATTGCTGGGCTCCACCAAACCCACCCTCTGTGCTTTAGTCAGGATCAAGAGTACAGGGCAGGAGAATATCACAGACAGAGGCCCCTCACGAAGGTGGTAGCATGGGGTTTCTTCTTGAACCCACTCTTCCTGCTCAGGAGCTGCCCCTGTCCACCACCCAACATCTAACTGGTAAGTTGTCACCCTTGTCCAAACCTCTAGGCTCTTTATCTTGCCAATATATTCCTATTTGTTTGAGTCAGTTTCATGTCTTGCAGCTAAGGACTCCACTCTGCCATGGGACCATTCTGCCCAGCAACCCATGACATACCCATAGCTTTCCTTTAGTGTTGCCCAGAGCAGGCCCCAAGATGACCTGGCTGAGTGTGAGCTACTTCATCTTCCAGATTCAGAAGATACTCTAGATGGAGGGGTGTTGGCAGTCATTGGGGATGGCATGTTCTCACAGTGAAAGTGCTGGACACTGTAGGGAGACAATAGGTGGGCTGCAGGGCAGAACTCATGCAGAGCTAGAGACAAACTGAGTTTCCCTTGTGAGCCTGGACAAGAAGGGTGGAGGCAGCAGATGCAGCTGGGAGGGGATGGAGAGGCTTGGACTTTAGGTATCCCTGTCACTGTGAGTGAGAACTTAATAAAGGTGGAGATGAGGCTCCTCAGTTTAAGTTCAGGATCTCCATAAAGTAGTAGTACCAGGACACTTATTTCCACTTGTGACCTCTCCATATTTCTGACTTGCTCTGCACATTTTTAGCCAGAGATGAACGAAAAGAGCCAGAGGTCCAAGAAGATGACAAGAGATGATTAATCTCTTCTTTGTGAAGAGACGAGGGAAGTGTGGTAATGCTGCTCTCAGGAAAAGTGGACATCCGGACTTTACACTGTTCATATTTGTGTTAATTTTTCCTTGTGTGGCTGCTTGACGGATTATCACATTTTAGCTGCAAAATCTGGGACCAAGCATCTAAGCACGGCATCGTATGCAGAAAGGCCACGCTTGCTCCTTTTATCCTGGCCTGCCTGAGGATTAAGTCATGTTCCCAGCAAGTGTGAAACTTGCCCCTAGGACAGGTGACAGGTGACAGGTGACAGGGGTTTACTCAGCCCTCCATGTGTCCAGGCTGACACAGTGAGCACCTAGCCCTGTGCCTGGAACAAAGAGAAGGCCACTGCTCCTCTGTACTCTGTTCAAACTCTCTGGTTGTCTCCATGGAAATACAGGTTGCAGTCTCAGCTGCTGTGCCAAGTATTTTTCCTTCTTCAACCACAGTTCCCTGGGTCACGTGCTCAGGGACAGGCCCATCAGCCCTTCCACACTGCCTCTCAGGCTGCATACTTTGGGGATGAGGTTTGTGTGCAGGGCTGTAATTTAGAGTGGGGACAGCCTTTAAAGCAGCCGGGAGGCTCTCAGGGTCCATCTGAGCACACTTACACACTCCACTCGCCAATTAGAAGTCCCAGATATTTCTGCTCCATGAGGTCCCGGGAGTCCCAGGGAAGGACTGCAATGACCACAGCAAAAATGAAATGATCAGAATAGACAGGGTACAACTGAAGAGTCACACTGCGGCTGTGCATAGGTATACCAGAAACAACATCCAAACAGCCACCTCCCAGAACCCACTTTAAGTCCACCAGGTTGTCATCATTGATTTTGATTCACTGACTTAATGAGTCATGATGATGCAAAAATTACTGTTGTTATTATTATTTTGGATGCAGGGAGATTGCTAAATTTCTGATACTGAGAAAACCCACCAAAGGTCAGATCTCTGGTACTAAGCATGAAACACATACGGTTCAGATACTTGACTCATTTAATTGAGGGTACTGGTGCAATGTTCCCCACATACTGTAAAGTCAGGGGGGGGTGTCACTGTGAGCTCCAAGGTGATGCAAAGGAGGAACAGAAGGGTTCAATCAGGGCAGTGAGAGGTGAGACAGGTGCCCTCACCTAGGTGAGACTCAGGTTGCAGGTCACATCCATGGAATGTTCTGCTCCTCAGGTCCTGGAGAATGACTCTCAGGAATTTCAGTGCAGAGGCTGTGACCTTTGGCTCCATCACTGTCTAATATGCCATTGTTTCAGGGGGCTGGGCTCCCCTGGAGACACGCAGATCGTGCTCTTGGTGTTGCATGGTGTGCCCATTGCTCTTGGGCTCTCAATGTTCCAGTTCTGCCATTCAGAGGGTTCTTGTGACCCTCTGTTGCTTCTGTGATATTTGGTGCCTTCCTAGGGATGCCACGTTGGAACAAGCAGACCCACCAGGGGATACCTGAGGAGCCTCCATGCCCACCGCCTTCTTGTCACCACCAAGATGTCTACCTAGGAGCACATTTGCCACTTTAGGGCTGTGCAGATGAATTTCAGAGGTCCTGTTGTCCCCAAAGGGCTATCTAACCACCTACAATTTCATTTATTTGGAGTTAGTTCTCTCCTCAAACATTTCTTTCAGAGTCTCAATGGGAAAGCAAACTGCTCCCTGGAACAGCAAGACGTCACCTTGCATGACCCTGAGGAAGTGGGTTCAGGAATCTGGGAAGAGGCTGTTTTCTGTGGCTACTATAACAAATGACCACAAACTCAGTGGCTAAACACAACACAGATTTATTATGTTACAGCTCCAGAGGCCAGACATCAGCAATGGGTCTCACTGGGCTACAAGCAAGGGGATGACTGGGCTGTTATTTCCAGATGTAAATGGGCATGGCAGTCAAGAGACCCAGACCCAAACAGTCTTCTCTCAGCCCTGCCTCCCCGCGTCCCTGGCTCTTATATCACACCTGGCTTGGGGTGCTCCAACGAAGGGGAACCAATGCCCTCGGAAATCAGCTTGGGCTGAGTTCTGAGGTGACACCACCCAAAAGCTTATCTTACTGGAGGACCAGCGGTGAAGACCTGGAGTTCTGTCTGCATCTGGCACCAGGCCACCGGGACTGGCCGCTGAAGGATGAGTCCCCGAAGTTCCCTGGTTTGGTGACTATTTTAGAGACACAGCTGCTTCATTCCACCCTGGAATAAACACAGCCTCTCCAGGGTTATGAACCTCATAATTGCCAGCAAACACGATTTCATGGGAGACTTTATGAACTGCATTAGGTAAATGGGATCTATACTCAGCTCCTCACTTGGAATGTGGAAAAATATATTTCTTACAGATGCTTGAGCCATGGACTTTGAACCAATGGGCTTCTTCAAAGTCTGAATAATCTGAGACAATTACTTGCGTTTGCTTTTTTATTCTGATATAATGCACAGAAAATGTATTGTTGTAGTGGAGTGAAATATGTATCTTTCAGGAAGCAAATATGAAAGAAAGATAAGTCATCAGTTATAAATTTACTTGAAAACAATAATAGTTGATAATGAGATAGAGTAAATGTTTTAAAAACCTACTTTAATTTTTTAAGTTGCAAAATAATTCCTGGGTCAATTTTTAACAAGTTTACACTTAATTAAATGCAACAAATTATTACTATATTAAGTTTTCAAAATATATTGTTATAATATATTGTTATATGTATGCTATTTAATTATGTTAATATTAAATATTATATTATGTATAATATATACATTACATTTAAAATTACAGAGAACAGTTTCCTTGCTGGAAGTCGAATTTGAGCTGGGCTTTCAGGATAGTCATGTCTTCAAGAAACAGCGATGGGTGAGAAAGATGGGTTTTTAGATGAGGGAAACACCAGACAGGAAGACATACAGGAAGAAAATCTCATTGATGTTCAGGAAGGGAGCAGTGAAGATAGCTTATCCTTTAGAAATCATCACTGGTATTGAAATACCTTCTACCACATTGGGGGTTGATACGCCTAGTAGAGCTAATATGACAATTTAACCGTTTATCCCTGGCTGTCTGTCACAAAGATGACAGTGCTTATTTATTTAGAGTTCACCTGTCCTTAACAAACCTGTACTGCCACAAACGGAAAACATGTCTTCCTGAACATATGGAAGCATTCTTCCCTAACTGTTGTGAAGTCCTGTTTAAACTTTGGTTATCCTCTCACCCAGCACTTTTGTGTCCCCGACGCTAGTATAAAAGAGCTTGAGCTTAGTTGAAGTTGATATAAGCCATGTCCTTAACTTTTTCCACATAGTAAACTTTGAGCCAGGTAGGCATCAGATGAGAGCACCTCTGTGATATGATTGCAGCCTCCCAAATACTGACTGCAGGGAAGCATCTGAAAATGCCCCTATTTTATTTCTGTGGATCCACACTTGAGCTACTTAAGGCTACCAAGATATGTCCTGGCAAAACCTTTGTAGTTTCTCCTATAAACTAAGGCTGAATTCCATGGGAGATGACAGATGACTTCATATACCATGCAAGCAGGTCCAGACAATAGCTTTAGCCATGACTGATTGCCTTGCTGTAACCCACTTTATGTTAAATGCATTCTTGCTGTTCAATTCCACCACTGTAATTTTGTTCTTCTGCATTTGCTGGCCCTCTGTGGACTAACCAGGTTCCTTCAGTAATGATTTCTTTTCTATTGTATTGTTTTCTGCATAATCAAGTTGGTAGGTGGGGGTTTGGGTGACACGGCCATCTGTCAAGTTCATTTGCTCTGAAAATGCAAGAAATAATGGCCTCTACAACTTGGGGCTATCCGTTATAAGAAAAGAATATCAGCCTTCACCCTGTGCTATCTTCTCATCTTTCCAAATTGTTTTTCTTCTTTCAATAAGATGCACAGACACTTCCTCCTACATGATGGGCTGTTTACGTGTTTTGCTTCTTTTTAGGGGGAGAAAACATATTTATTCCCCTATCACTTGTCCACCCTGTCTTGCAATTTATGCAGGCAATCCAATTAAGGAGATGTGCTAACATCCAGCCTAATGTGCCTGTCTTGAGACTAAAGATGCTGCCACCACCTGGACCGCTCAGGACTCCCTCCTATCAGGCTCCTCTAACAGGCGTGTGTTTCTTCAAGTCGGCAAAATGCAGAAGCTTTAGGGAGACAGGGGTGCCACTGAGGGGCTGGAAAGTCATTATTCACTTTCCTCCTCAGAAATGAAAAGCTGGTAAACTCTTATTTTATCAAATCTACTGAAGTCGCACACTGATACCTACCCAGATTGAAGGAGATGAGCTGTGGGAAATGGGAAGAATGCTTTTAGGGGTCCAGCATGCTTCTCATTCAAAAGAACCGGAGCAACTTATGAAAAATTATTTGTTAGCCTTTTCTAAAAAGGGATGATGTGGATGAGATTACAAGCTGATAACGGGAAAGAAAACTCTGAGATAATGAAGCTTTCTGAATTAAAATATTATGCTCGAAGGTAATTGTCAGTAACGGGGACGTGTTTAATATGTTTTGCAACATATTTGCTGCCATCCAAATTTTCTCCAGAGATAAGCAGGACTAATGATTGCTCAGAAGCTCTTTCCATGTACTCCCTAATCTCAAACTGTTGCATGAAAAGTCAGCAACCATCCCCCAAAGACATGGGAGTGCGATCTCTTCCTCAGTGCCGAGAAGAAGCGCAGACACCCTTCCCCACAGTTTAAGGACATTAGCCAGTGCCTCTCCTGCATGGCCAAGTGGGATCCTGTGCTTTATGGAGAAGCTGGCTCAGTGTGTGGCTTCCCAGGTGTGCTCAACAGGACCCTGGTTTTGAGGTGATTGGTCAGGGTGCTGCAGAAAAATAGACCTAGTAGGAGATGTCTGTATATCTATCTGTCTATCTGTCTATCTATCTATCTATCTACGTGGAGAAAGACAGGGAGAGAAAGACAGACAGAAGGAGAAGCACTGTAAGGAATTAGTTCACAGGATTATGGTGGTTAGGAGGTCCCAATATCTGCCATCTGTAAGCTGGAGACTAAAGAGAGCCACTGATGTAGCTCCAGTTCAAGTTTGAGGACCTGAAAACTAAAAGAACTTATGACATAGTTCCAGTGCATGTCCAAAGGTAGGAGAAGACCCAAGGCTCAGCTTAAAGACAGGCTGGGAGAGAGAGAAAATTCTCTCCTGTCTTACTCTGCCTTTTATTCTTTTCAGGCTTTCAATAGATTGAATGAAGCCCACCCACACTGGAGAGGACAATCCATCTCTTGTACTCAGTCGACTTAAATGTTAATCTCAACCTCATCAGAAGTATCCTAATTGACACACCCAGAATAATGTTAACTGAGTATCTGGATGCCCTATGACTCTGTAGTTGACACATGAAGATGACCGTCACAGATGACATTGCCTTGGGTGACATTTGTATAGAATTCCAAGGAGAACTCTGCTTCACACTTAGAATAAGAGCATTTGGGGGATTCCAATGTGATGTGGGCAGGTTGTTTCAGAACTGTCTTACCTGGATAATTGCTGCTGAGAGTAGGGAACATGGGGAGAGGGTTTGTGCACATCAGCAAGAGCCCCGGAACTGCAGGTACCTTCTTGAGGAAGAAGATCCCCACTCAGGAGAAAGCCCACCACTTCTTTGACTGCGAAGGTGAACACCCCATCCCCTTCATGGAGCCAGGTTTTCCTGGTCTTTTGTGGGGGCTTAACAAAGAAACCCTGGCGAACCTGTCCCCTTATGTGCACTCATGACAAGCCTCTGTTGTTTTAAAAAAGCATCCTTGTTAAAAAATCCAAACTTCAGCTGGAAACAGTGTTGCTCAGAAGACATATTTAGCCAATAGTCAATCCTCAAACAGAACATGAAATGGTTTTCTAATGAAGTAGATTTTGTGGAGTGTTTTCTATGCACTTGAAGTAATTCTTGTTGGATTTTAATAGCCCTAATCCTGTGACAAGTGAGTTATCAATTTCAATTTTTTTTTCCAAAATTAATCAGAAAGAGTGGCTATTTTTAGCTCTGACTTTAGGAAGAGCAGTGGAGAAAACAGCCCACAGGACGGAAACAAGTCCTAGTGACAGACCCTGATGGAAGCTCTGCATCGAAGTCACAGTACATGTTACACATCACACATTTGCTCAGGGGAGGCACGGTACTGGGGCATTCTAATTTGACAGTGAATGAGCTGCTCTGCTCATTTATTACCCAGGCTCTCTTAGATATTTTATTGCCCCTAATTTGTGCTAATGATAAATGTTTTTCCCAGGCAGTTTAAAAGTATTGAGGGATGAGGTCAACTTTATGAATAGACCTGGATGTCTTGTTCAACAGCGCTGGGAATTGAAAAGAGAAGGAGCCGTAAAAATCCTCTGAAGCAACAGCTACGTGTTGTGTGGGGGTTGCCAGATGTCTCCTCGTGTGAGCAGAGGAGCCCTTTGGAGTGACATGTGTTGTCCATCTAGCACATTCCTCTGCCTTCCCAAGGCAGCTCAAAGACCCTGCATTGGATTCCAGTACAGCCCTTTACTCTGGGAAGTGCACTTATTAATAGTAAAATATGTCCATAAAATACAAAAGGGAACACAAACAGTGATGATTTCCAAATGTCTCTCAACCTGAAGACACGCCTCATCCTTTGCAAAGGGAAATGTAAACTCCAAAATCATCTGCAGCCAGAACTCTTTGGGGAAAGAAAATTGGCCAGCACCAATGAAGAGATGACTTCTAAGATTCTTAAAACCTTGCCTTCGAGGCTGACAAAATGTATCAACTGGATAATTTATCGAGATGGGTTATTAGTTTTCTCCCCTTTTTCTTGACGCTGTGTGTTCTTGCATCTACACGTGACTGACAGATACAGACATGTGTTTAAGCAACAACACACTGATGGACTTCACACCCTCTTTATCATTCAGGAAATGCTCGACTCTCATCATGATAAATTAAGGAAAATAAAGTCAATTAAATATATCCTCACTAAAACTCATCACCCTCCTCAGCTCCTGATTGTCTTCTCTCACCTGATTTTCCCTTTTCCTCCCCTAAGTTCTTCTCTGGGGCGTTGCAGGCACTTGTGCCTTCACTGTGTAAACCCAAGGTATTAATTAATTACCTAGCACCATTTTGCTGCCAATTCCAATCACTAATTGCTCCGAGTTTCTCCCAGCCTGAGTCGTTCTCTTGCTCCCAGGAGTTTCTGAGTTCTCTTTTCATTCTCTCCCTCTTCTTATTCCCTCCCAAGAGACTCTAAATTGCTTTTGAAAAGCAATGTGGGACATGCCCCTGGGTCTGTCTCCAAGGATTCTGAGTCCACTTGTTTGGATAACGAGGGTAAGCAACAGACATGGCATGTCTCTAACTTAATGTGCTACAGCCTGGCAGCCACTCTGGCACATAGCACATCTGCTTACCCTCCACAGAGACCCCTGAACCCCCACCGCCAATGCCTCTGGGACACCCTGGTGAAAGAGCTAAGGGTGGGAAACACTGGGAGGTGCACCACCCTGCTTCGTGCCAGGCCTAACACAGGCTCTAGGTGGAGGGACAAGCTTACTGCACAGTGCACAACTGCCTCAGAATCTCTGGAAGTCAGCTAGGAGGCCCGCTCTCATTCTGGATAAACAGCTACCCTCGCTGTTCCACCCTTGTTCCTCTTTCTCTGTGAGTTCTAGACAGTCCCTATTTATTTACTGCTTAGCAGTAGACATTCATATGCTGAGTACAGGAATTTTTGTCCTGTAATTTATAAATAATTGATGATAACACAAAATTTCAGTGGACATTTCTTTCAGAGATCCCGATGTGACTGAAACCCACCCTACCTCTACATCACCCATAGAGGACACTGTCCTTCTAGAGGAAACATTGAAAAAATAACTATAAACTGCTCCAGGCATGACAACATCCACACTGCATGTGTGAACTTGACATGTAGGTGGTTGTAGTGGGTTGAATAAAACCCGCTCCCCAAACTATATGCCCATGGGAACCTTGAATGCGACTTATTTGGTAAAAGAGTTTTTGTGGAGGTCACTAAATTAAGGATCATAAGCTGATGGGTGGTGGCTTCTGTGGCCCTCAGCCTATTGGAAAGGAGAGTTGAGACAGAGGCACACAGGTAAGAAAACCACTTGTAGATGGAGGCAGACATTGGACTGATGCTGGCACAGGCCCAGAGACACCAGGAGCTGGAAGAGGCAGGAAGAATCCTCCCCTAGTGCTTCAGAAGGCATGTGGCCAGCTGACACCTTGGTTTCTAACCTCTGGCCCCAAGAATGGTGACAGAATAAATTCCTTTTGTTTTAAGCCACCTAGGTTGTGGTAATTTGTTATGGCAGCCACTGGCAGCTAACACAGCATGACTTTATACAAGAAGTTGGGGTACAGTGGCTCAGCTTTAGATTAACCTTGGCCATTAAGTATAGAAAGTCTTCAACGATGAAAATCATGTACACAAAGATCAACTCACAGTCATACTGAAAGTATTACAGTTTGCAAAGCAGTATCTAAGTTTTCCATTGCAAACCTGATTTAGTAGAGTGATTCTTAGCTAATGGTTCAGCATCCTGCTCCAAAGGTTTGTTGGCCTCTGCATCTCAATCTTTCAAAAGTAGCTGGCTGAATTCACCAGTGAGACAGCAGCTGTCTTTGTGAATTACTGAGATATTGCTCTGTGCCATGCCCTGTGCCATTGCTCACCACACACACAGTCACACCTATGCACAGTGCCCATATCCTTTCCTAGTTCCCTATGTGGTACTTTTCTGAGTCTCCCCATGTTGCTTCCCTGAGCCGGAGGACCCTGGTTATTCGTTCACCTGCCAACCCATCAACAAAAAGGTTACCGCACTGAGTCATGGACTTGCCAGAAGGATGGAAATGTACCCTAACAAGAAAAGCATGCTATGGAGGCATATGCCCACTGAAAGATGCAGACTATAACACCTATAGTTTGTTAGGGACATCACCCCTGCCAGCAGCCCTGGTTCCCCAATCCAGGCCAGCAGCAACATGACCTATCCCTCATCTGCCCACAGGAACTCCAGGCTGCTATTGCTGGGGAGTGAGCTTTGTCTCTGGAGGAAACAAAGATAACTCGGCACTTGTTTTCTGCCCCACAAAACTATAATTTACTTATTGTGCTCGACCAGGTCAACCGAAATGCAGTCTCAATAGCCAAGTTTGAGCGGCATCTCTCCTCTGACACATTAACAGCCCGACTCACTTTAGAGCAAGTGACACATGGCTGCCCTGCTTTTCACATGTCAGCCTTGCTCAGGGATGGAGAACCTGCAGGAAGAGAATGGCAAAGGGTGAGAAAATAAAAGTTACTGTGAGGAGTTTGCACACCCTAGGGGCTCTAGGTTGTACTTTAGATCTGAAGGAAAGTAACTGAGAGAGGCTTTTCTTTTCAGAGGAAAGACATGAATTTGCAATAAACTACTATTAGTTGGGGAAAGGCTGTTTAGGTAGTTTCAAGCAGGGTCAACTTAATTTATAAATCTGAGATTCTCATTGTTGACCTTGAACTTTATGTGGTGCATTTTCAGGGAACCTTACCTAACTATCTTCTATCCACCTGCTTCTGGGTCTAAACATGGCAAAGACCAGATTCATTCACCGACCAGAGATGAGGCTTTAGGGCCCCTAACTAGGGGACCCCGGAATGCAAAGGTTTTCACCAGATTCAGGTTTCCTTGGAAGAGATGAGGCCCCCAGGTGAGAGGAGGTAATGTTACTCAGAATTGGGAAAATTAGACAGAAAGAAGAGACTGCTGGTTTCAGGGAAACTGTCTATTCCCTGATTCCATCTGGGACCAACCATACTTACTCTCCTCCCCAACCCTGTGCCCTATCAGATTACAGGGAGACGCACCAGCCCAGTAGAGAGGGTGCTGAGGTCTGGCTTCCATGGTCCGCAAGAGAGCTCTTGAGAGAGGAGATATGTGAAAAGTAATAATTGCCACTAACTGTGCTTAGAGGAATTACAATCCTTAAATAATTGAATGGTTTAATTCCTTTTGAAATATGTGTTTAGAATTCTTGACTTTTTGGTGGTCTCATATAGACTTTACACTTTATAACTCTGAAAAGATGTTTGCTAGTAATTACATAAGAAGAAAATACAAGGGTTTTTCATCTGTATAGCTATGGGCATCTCACCCTGACCTTTCTGTTTCTATGAAAAGATGCACTCTTTATGTGTAACAGAGTGAGCAGGTGGTGCTTCATGCTTACTGAGCTTTCACTCTTACATGTGACCGTGATGTCACTATTGCATCTGGACTGCACAGCCATTATTTGAGTCCACCGATGACCTGTGGTCAGAGCCATCGGAGCCTACGTTCTCCTGCAAGGAGTCAGGAGAGCCTCATGTTAAATGTTGTCACCCCCTCCCTGGTCTGTTTGATGGGGAGTCAGAATCCAAAGCCCTAGGGGACTATCTGGATGAGGAATGTCATTATACAGGCAGAGACACGGGCATCAGAGGTCTGAGTTCATGTGTCCATCCTGGACAACAGGGGAAGGAGCATTGCACAGTGACCACATACCCAGGGCCTAATGGACAAGAGGAGCTGACCTTGGGGATGGCGTTCCTAGGTGGGCCAAACAGCTGTTCATCCACAACAAAGCCACACCTTGGATCTGGCCTCACACTCTTACTGGCAGTAGGTTGTAAAAGTCTAGCACAAAGCTGAGGGTGGGCTTTGGCCCAAGGGCCTTCAGAGCTGGGGTTTTGACTGTATAGAGGAGAATCTTATGTCAGATTTCTTAAATATGCTAGATTAAAAACATGCTGTTTTTAACTCATTCATCTTGAAATAAACAGTTTCTCATGTGGAATTGCTAATAACTTTGGGAGCCAACCCTTTGGGAGAGGACAACCCATCATCTGAACATCTGCTAAAATAGGCTGAGTCAAAACACAGACCTGGTGGGCAAAGCTGGCATTCTTATTTAACAGACCAGGGTTTTCTTTCTTATTATTGTTTTTTTTTGTGTGTATGTGTCCAGAGACTTTACTCACTCTCAGTTCATCATTAAAAAGACTATCAGTCAAGTCTGAAGTGGCACCAATGTCCACTGTAGGTAATGGCACCAGGAAGCCCCCAGGAATGCTGGCCCCAGGATGTCGGGAATTCAGGACCCATTGATCTCATGCTTAAATCATGCCAAGTCTGCAGCTTCACAGGGCTAGAGCTGCTCGAGGGGTGCATGCTAAGAATAATATCGCCATTTATAAACCAAGGCACCTTCCATTGTTTTTTTTTTTACCCTCTGTTTTAAAAGGCTGAGTCTCGTGCGGACTATCCCTGGAAGCTGAAAGGAGCTCCCTCAGAAAACAACATGGTCATCCATTTAGCATCCACTCAGCAGTATTTTTAGCCATTTAGGGCAGGGGAAGCTCTGCATTATATTTTTACAGTGTCTTCCTCAACATTTTGCTAACACCTAATTTATCCTCAAGATGTCTCCAGAAGTATGAGGAAGGGAAGCCCTGGGGTGATGGGGGTGGGGTGCTGTCACAAGGAGGATAGGGGAGCATGGAGAGGTCAGGGGTCTCCCAATATCAGAGACTGCACAGCAGGACATAGAATCTACCATTTCAAGATAGTGGTAAGAATATGCCCATGTTCCAAGTAGGAGAAAAACAAAATAAACATTTTATAATTCGTCAACAATTGTTACCCTGCATAGAAAAACTTTTCCAGGCACTATTAAAGACCCATCTTAAATCTTAAGGTGTATCTACCTTTCCTGACGAGGGGTGGCTCTATCCCTAGGCTGGCCCATGATAGGTACCCAATGAAAGTTTGTTGAATTCAACTTAACTGCATCTTAGGAGTCTACAATATGTAGTACACAAACAATATATTGTACCTGCTTTCTGCTTTTCTAGTAGGACTCATATTGTGGCTGAACATTTTTAAATGAAAAATGCCAGAACGCTACATAAAGAGTACAGACCATGGGCATAAGGAGACCCAAATGAAGTGTGGTCACTGAGGGCTGAGACTGCAGGGAGCTGAGCGCAACCAGACCAAAGAAAAGAAAGAGGGTGCTGATGACAGAAAGAAGTACAGGCATTTAGGCACAGTACCATGGTTCCCCCAGGGAAAGTGGGCTTCTCAGAACAAGGGGATTTATTGAGTGACATAAGGGTAGAGAAAGACATCTAAGTGGAGAAGCTTCATTGGAAATTGGAGCCATAGGAGCTACAGGAGCTACGAATAGAAGAGATGCCTGAGAGGAGATGTGTCTGTAGAGGACAGTGGGTTCATAAAAGCAGATGAACTTAAACAGAAGTGCAGGGAAAGAACTGGCCAGCTAAGGCCAGTGAGTCTTAAGATCATCACATCAGAAAAGAAGACAAAGGTGTATATCATCTGCATGTGAAGTATTTGTAACTGTTCACACATAGACACAAGGAGAAACTAAAATTTATAAATAGAAATTAGTAAGAAAGCCAAATACTAAATTCTCAACATTAATGGTCTCCGTATATTAACACATTATTGTATAATAAGTGAATCTCTTTATAATAATAACAAAAATGATAACATAACTAAGAAAAATGCAATACAATGAAACTCATACATTTTTACCAAAGGGTGTTTAACATTTGGAACAAATGGAACAACATGTTGTGGTCTTGGACAGTCACCCTGTGGCATGCAGCCTAAGCTCCTGTGACAGAGGTCTAACGGTAAAGAGGCCCAGAGAAGGTCTTTCCCCGGAGGGACAGTCTCCAGAAGGCAGCGCCTCTGTGTAGGGGGTAGCTCTGCTCCATGAGATCCTGCAGGGCTCCAGGGCCTTTTTGCTGTGTCGGGTGTGTCACTCTACCATCATGTGGGCTGTGGTTGAGGCTGGCACATCCCTCTGCCCATGTCTGTCTGTAGGAGGAAGAGAGAAGTCAGGGCAGCTTCCACTGTGCAGGTCCCACCTGAAAACTGCCTTCCCCACCTCAGCTCAGGTTCCTGCCACCCATATGGGGTCTCAGGCCACAGCCATCTGCCACAGACCTGGGAAATGGGGTGGCCATCTACCACACAGGAAGGTGGGAGGTTTCTGTCGATGGAGGAAGAAGGGGAGAAAAGTTAACGAAGGACAAATGTCCCTCAAAATGTTTATATGATTGATTTTCCTCAAAATGTGTATATGTTTAATGCATATTAGTTCTGATGCAAGCTCTCTAAGAACCTGGTAATACCTGATAATTTTCAGGTAATAGTTCTAAAGGTTACCTGAAAAAAGAAACATATCAGGAAAACCAGGAAAATGTTTTAATAGGCAATGGGCAAAGAATTACTCTACCAGACATAATGAGTACCAAAAAAATCCCAAACCTGTGATGCTGCAAAGATGAGACAGAATGAAATGGGCCAAATTAGGAAGTCAAGACATGGATATACACCAAATAAAAATATAATGCTAATGTAGTTGCACACATACGCATACACTCAGAGACAAGTGATGGAAAAATGGAGCTGAAGACAGAGACAAGGACTGCAGAGGAAGAGTGCAGAGAGATCCACTCTCCAATTTTGTCATATGCACACACTCCAGAAAATGTACTTGTATTTAAGCTAAGGAAACTGCATATATATGTGTGTATGTGTGAGTGTGTGTGTAGTTTATATACATATAAACTATAAGACGTACATAAATATATACAAAATATATATGACTTAAGTGTTAGACAAAAGACATTTCAAATCAATGGGGAAGACTGGTTATAGAGAAGAAAAGTGCTGTTAAAATATTAAATTCTTACTTAAGGGCATAATCCAAAATTAATGCTAAATACAATAAAAAGACAAAACAACTGTGACAGTGTGGCAGGAAGGGATGATACACATGTGGCTAACACCGGCCAAAAAAGGCCTCAGGGACACCAAAGACAACTAGCCAGGGCTGGCGTGCAGAGAAGGTGGTCAGTGTCCACTCTGGTCAGGACACGGAGGCCATGGGATTCCTAGAGCAGCAATGTCACCCATGTGCATTAGTCATGGGGGAACCACCCCACTGGACTATTAGAGAGAGCCATGAAGATGACCATGGAGACAGACTTAATCACAGGAGTAACAGTCATAACAATAGTAGCAGCAGTGAACCCTGGCAGGAGAGAGCAAGGTCCAGTTTCCTGGGACAGGGGTGCCCTGGGCTTGCAGACTTGAGCTCTCATAAATGTGACTAATGTCAGCTTCTGTGGGGACAGAATAGGTCATCAGGGTGGACAGGAGACCTCTGTAGCCACTGGCGTTCAGGAAAACCAGCCCAAGGTGGCTTTCCCAAAGGGACTTGGGCAGGTGGGGGAGCACTGTAGGGGCCAGCCGGGCCCGTCAGGTCTGCCCCACAAGTGCCTTTGGGGAGTGGCAGTCAGAGGGAGCATGCGGGAGACAGAGGATGCCCCAGGCCTGAGGTTGCTGGTCCATCGGATGTCCCTCCCCTCCCAGTAACCATGGGGCCTCTGCCAGCAGCCACATTCCCAGCCGCCTCTCCCAAGACCAGCGAGGACTGGATCCAACAAGGCTCCTGGGCTCCAGACAATGCCGAGTCCTGCTCTCTCCCTCTTGACTGTCCATCAGAGAGTGACACTTTATAAAGTGGTCACCTCCAGCCTGTGGGGCCAGATGCTTTTAGATCACCCAGTTTCACATACTTTTATTTAAAAATATATCAAACAGCTTCTTTGAGATATAATTCACATACCATGACCTTCTTTCATTGTTGCCCACTTAAGGGGCCATTTTAGACATAGTTTATCTAAGTGCTCCCCGCCTGTGAACTTTTGATAATGTGTATACTGCCAGGCTGTCTCTGTGTCCTGTGCAATCAGTGCATGAAGAACTGAGGACATTCTGTTCCCCAGTACCAAAGTCAGCCCCCAGGAGAGACAGTTGCTGTGTTGAACATGCACATTGTAGTCCCAAGTCTTCCAACTCAGATACATATAGAGTTTCCTAGACAGCTTTAAAAAACTTCTGCCTCTGTCAGGTTCCGTGCGGAGAGCACACGCTCCTGCTCTGCACAGGGTTGGCAATGCTTCCGGAAGGCCCCTTGGGTCTCCGATATGCTGCCAGAGCCAAGGACCTGAGCTTCAACTTCAGATGGAAGATGGGGCTGGAGAATATCAGGGTTTCCAGATACACGGTTCGGGGAGAGCCTGCTGCCGATGGTCTAGCTGGAGCCCCAGCAGTCTGGCCTCAGTGAAGCTGAGATCCTGAGGCCAGAGAGCACCAAAGAGCAAGAACAGAGGCTGCATCGTTTGTGTCAACATTAAGAAGATTAAAAAAGTAACTTTGCAGCAATTCATAGAATTTTTTTTTTTTTTGCCGCAAGGAAAACACCTTTTTCTATGTCACAGAAGAAAAAGGGGGTATAGGATTAAAGGCCAGCGTGCTCCTGCTCCCTTCTTTCAAGTCCGTGCTTCCCAATCTGATGAGTCAAGTGCCATCAAGACAGAGGCTGGAGGGACAAGAGCTGTGGTGGGGCCTGGAAACAAGTGCATTTTCACCGAACAACAGCCCTCTTTCAACTCACTTGATTTTTAAATTTCTCTTTCAGGACTAAGAAAGAAATGCTCATAAAAGAAACCGAGAAGAAAGAGAAGAAGGGACAATAGGGAGGAAGGAGGGAAAGGGGGAGTGAAAGTGGGAGGGGGGAATGAGAGGGAGGAGGGAAAGGAGGAGGCAGAGGGAATTGGAGGGTGTGTTATATAAAACTGTAGGACCCATGGCTCACTTTGCCCCAATTTCCAAAGAAGCAAGGGAGCATGCTAGCCTGAAGACAGGTCCCAGTTTGCTTTGCTGTCCCCTGTCACACATCAGCACAGGTCACTCGCCTCTCTGCAGGAAGCATCTGAGTGTTAGTGAGCAGGACTCTGGGAATGACAGCATAGACCAACTCACAAGCTGGATGCTTCCCAAAGGGACAACAGAGCCGGGTAACTTGGGCACAGTGGGCTGTGGGAGGGAAGGGAGGGCAGACACAGGCTCAGGCCCAGGTGCCAGACAGCAGAGGAGGGAGCTTGGGGGTGATGACATCACCCACAGTGTCAGGACTCAGCAGCTCAGCTGCAGGGCCAGCCTGACGCAGGTGCCACTGCTGTGAATGATCCTTGGCCCCCTCTTCAGGCTGTTTCCAACCCCGTCTCATGACACTCAGCATCCATTTGCCAAAGACCATTTTCATTAAATTCTAAACATGGGTTTTTTATGGTAATTTAAGTCATATGTTTCTGATTCACTAACAATGAACTCACCAAAAATGTTGGCAATGACATTTTGAATGTCCCAGCAGATCTCTCAATGTCTTGAAATATACCACTTCACACACACACATGCACGCACGTGCACACGCACATGCACTCACGCAGCCCAGACAAGCAAAATAGAGGATTTTTCTCGTGGCTTCATGATGAGCAAAGCAAAACTTTATTTCCTGGTCTGTGTCTTCGGGGCAGTGTTGAGCATTTTCTCACCTGCCATCACAGGAGGGCCATGGACCCCTGGTAGGAAGCCACCAACCTGGGAAGCTCCTTTCTGGGTCCCAAGACAACACAGTGAAAACAGGGCAGACACCAGTGGCATCTCTCAGGGTGTGTGTTTGGCTATTTGAAGATGTGAGTCGCTGATAATGAATGGTGTCGGATTTGTGGTAATTACGGCATAACCAACATTAATTCTCACCTCCTCTGCTCTTTGTACCTGGTATGTGGGAAATTCCCTGGTACTTTCTGTTCATTGAATCATGTTGTTTTTTCACTTCTGTTGAAAGTCATCTGGAACAGGATTAGGCTAACACGCCCACCTGCAACTTCACCTGCTCGACAGCTCCTGTTCAAAAACCTGCTTGTGATCCCTGGTCCTTTCCCAACCCCTTCCTCTAATTTTCCAAAACTGTGTTTGCATAAACTTCCCTCTCACGAGTGCCTCCTCCCCCAACCTCACCCCCACAAGGTGCCTCCAAACTCTTCCTGGGCGCTGAGGGGCTTCTCTGAGACCCACACAAGGGTGAAGTGGCAAGCCAAGGAACAAACAGAGACACCTACTTCCCCCATGTGAAGACAATACAAGCTCCCATTTGAGTGTCTAATTCTTTAATTCAATGCAGCAGACATTTGTTGGGTGTCTGTTGTTTGCAGGTCAAGTTTGAGGTGAAGAAGAAGAGATGTGATTAGTGCTGAGATGCTGGGGGCATACCTAGCAACACCTACCCAAAGCTACCTGAAGCAGGGTGAGACCAGGGGAAACAGGATCTAAGGAGGGGGTGGGCCTGTCTGAGGATCTGGGGAAGATGCTGAAGCTGACAAAAGTAGTGCTTTGGCCCTTGGGTTGAAAATGCCACCAGTTATAAGAGCAGGGCCAGGAGACAGGACAGGAGGCTCTGTGTCTGGGGGCAGGTCTGGCTGGGCAGGCACCCTGGGTGCCAGGTCAAAAATGGGGCAGTAAGGAACATCATAATCATAGGAGAAAAATGAGGTGATAATGGGGGGAACTTAGGGAGAAAATAACACTTTTCAGAGGGGAAGGGAAGGTGAAAAAAGGAGAAGCCAGGAGAACATGGACGTCATTGCAGGCACCTGCCCCAGGAGGGTTTGCCTTGTGTCAAGAGGCGTCAGGAAGGTACTGGACACACAGTGAAGACATGGATGGGCCCGAATCAGTGGCAACCTGGGCAGGCAGAGCAGAGAGGCCCCGGGGCTGCCTGCTTCCCCTAACCCCAGGATTCATTCCATGGGGAAGGATTCTGCTGTGTTTCTGTCCCCATCTTTGACCCCACTGCCTGATACAGGGGAGGAATTAAAGGAGAGAGCCCCTCCTCCCTCCTCTGCCTACCCAGCTCCATCCCAGACACAGAGACAGATCTTAAAGTCAGCTTCACACAGGACTCTTAGATCCTTCCAGTGACCCCTCCCCAGCTCTGTCAGGTTCCTCAATTCTGGGGCATGAACCTCTTCCAGAGCTGGCCTAAAATATCTTCCATTCTAGTATGAGAAAAGGAGCAACATTATATCCAAGCTCAGGCTGCTGAGTGAACCTAGAGTAGAGGGTGTTGGAGTGAGCCAAGGGCCAGCACAGGCCATGGCAGAGCTGGATGGGGCTGGGACTGGCAGACAGGACCCCCACCGCCATGCCCACCTCTTTCCCACCAGGAAGAAGGGAGCTGGGAAGTTTCTTGACCTACCCAACATTACATGTATTGTTTCTTAGCCTCATTCTGGAACACAGGTGGACAGATTTAGACTCATATTCTCCTGAAGGGAGTTAGTGCCATGGCATCTGCCTAAAGATGTGGTAAGAATTTGAAAGAAGATAAGGTTAAGTGCTATCAAACCAATTTACCAGAGTCCCTTCTGTTCATTCTCCTGGGGCGAGACCCTTTATGGGAATTGGTCTTTGCTTGGAGACAGTCTTGTGTCTGTTACTGTAAACATCTTTGCAAGCCTGATGCTCTCCACGTGGGGTTTGGTCTCATCCAACAAGGAACCCTCTCAGTCCAAAGCTGGGAAACTGAGTAAATTCTACACCCACATGCTCAGTCCCCACAGTGGCCAGAAGGCCCCTCTGGCTCCTACGATCTGGCTCAGTGACTTACTCCACCCTCCCTCAGCTCGGGCAGTCACAAATGCCACATTCAGACTTTTATGACATTACAAGCTTATTTTTCAGATTTTGAGGCAAGAAAAAATCCTAAATGCATTTTTCCAGACATTCTGCTCATTTGTCAAATCACTGGTGATTTCAGGGAAGTGTAACCCATGTACTTCTCATTCACCTGTGTTGGAATCACAAGCTGAGGAGCCAGAGGTCCATGGGGACATATGGGTCAAGTGGGCAGACATGGCCAGGGAAGGTGGCCAGGGAAACAGTGGCTGGACAGGAGCTACAAGATGGCTCAGGTAGCCTGGAAGACAGGACCTTCAGACTCTCCACCCAGTGCACCTGCTGGAGTCATCCTGGGTCTGTGGCACCATCTGACCACAAAGCAGACATGGGGCCTGCTGTCACCAGGCGCATAGTGGGGCCAGCCATAACAGAGCTGAGAAAAAGCAGTTATTAAGGGCCTCGAAGACTAAGGCTGAAGAAGGAAAGGAGACGCCCCACCTCCGGCACAGGGAGGAGGGGTGGGAAATGGCATTGTTCTCAGAGCTGGGCTCAGTCCAGCCCACGTCCCTGCGCCTCTCTGAGCCTCAGTCTGCTCCTCTGTGAAACAGGGAGAGTGATGCAGCTGCACCTCAGTGTGAGACTCCAGCGCTCATGCAGGGAGAGTGTGTCATGCCTCAGGGCTCCGTCACCCTCCTGGGCTCTTAGGGCAGCAGTGTGATCCTTCCTTCACCCTGAAGAAGCTGATGGGAAAGGAAGACAGGTCCCCAGCTAGATACAAATGTTGCTTTAGATCATTGTTGATAGTGTCTCATGTATAAATCATGGCTGACAATGCCTGCCCTCCTGCAGACTGCTGCAGCCAAATCTCGGGGTGTCCACCTCCCTTCCAGGCTGGTGCTGCCCTGGGACCTGGGGTGGTGGACGTTTAAGGAGCACAGATGTGTAGAGTTTTCTCAACAGATGCTACATGGGTCCCACAACTGGACACACCTTGCCTATTCAGTGCCTGATGCTCAAACAGGGCAGGTTTAGGACACTGTGGCCCTAAAGCAGGGGTGTCAAACTCATTTTCACCAGGGGCCACATCAGCCTCACAGTTGCCTTCAAAGGGCTGAGCGTAACTTTAGGACTGTATAAATGTAACTACTCCTTAACCGTTAAGCGAGAGCTCGGCACTGCCACTGGGTAGAAACAAGGTACTGCCGGATAAAACAAGGTGGAGGGCTGGATTCGACCCACGGGCCTTGTGTTTGCCACCTGTGCCCTAAAGCCTTTCTGAGCCTCTCTCCCAGCAGGCCGACCTTTGGTGCAGCATCACCCCTGAACACAGGTGAGTGCAGCAAGTGCTGGGACCCCTCCATTACCAACCTGCTGGGTGATTGCCAACACATAGAGCCTCTTGGTTTCAATTTCAGACCAAAATTAATAATAAGACTGTGGCCCAGCTTTGCTAGTCTCCTGAAAGGATAATATTAGATGACATGTGGAAAAGTGCTCCGAAAACAATTATAAATACTGTACAAATAGTGTATGAGGAAGAAACATTCTGTCTCACACATGAGGTGGGCGGAGGGGTGGCAGAGAGGGAAAGGCCACGAAGATTGAAGGTTGATATTCTCCTGGCCACCGTTGTCAGAGAAAGCATCCTTTGTGGCGCATGCGGGACCACATTAGTCTGCTGGGTGTCAGCTTAGGGAAGAATTTCTTCCCACTCCGAGAAAAGGCCCAGCAAGCCTCAGCACTCACCCGAGGCCCCTCTGCCTGCCACCAGGTTCTGTTGCTGGCCTCATTTTTCAAGGGGCAGTGTGGACAGGGAGGAGCTGCCTCAACTACGCTTCTTTTTTGGAAAGTAGCCCAGGTTAGTGTGTCTGATGAGTCACGGTCACCTAAAGTGACCCCAAAACTATGATCTCAAAGTATGCAAGTTCAGGACAGATTTCAGTGTTAGTGTTGAATGGAAGACCCTGAGGGATCTTAAGGAAGAAGTGAGGAGGAAACGATTTGCTGGGAAGACGCAGGCAAGAGTGAGATGCCACCAAGAAGGAGGAAGGTGGCAGGGCTGCAGGGAGCAGGGGACAGGATGGAAGGGAGCAGGGCAGCTTCACCCTCAGACATGTCCTGTCCCAGAAGAGGCGAGGGGCGGCCATCCTTCCTCAGAGCTGACTGAAAGCCTCTTTGTTGAGCCTTTAAATTGATGTGAAATCTTTTAATGGAAGTTTATATTTTGATATTATTTTAAACTTTAAAATTTGAAGGATTTCCAGTTGACTAAAAGCTATAATGTAAACCTAGAATGGATCAAAATTAGACCAAATATTCTCTCGTCTGTGAGGAATTATGATTTTCTTTTTTTTACTTGTAATCTCAATTTTATGGAGCAGATCACCCAGAATAATTATTTCTGAATTAAAATTGTTTTTTGTAATTCATCAGTCTCACAATTGTGTGCAATAATCACATCTATTTATTTTTTTCTTAAGTAATCATGGTATTTTCATCAAAATTCATTAGAAGCTGCTTCTAGGAGGACATGCTTTTAAAATATTTAAATTTATAGTTAATGTTTTATTAACCATATTTAGACTATAATTATTTTTCTAATGAAAATTATCCTGACTGTACCTTCTGATGTTATGAGGCAAGTAGTTCAAACAAAATTTAGAGAAACGTTTATGCACAAAGGACTGCATATTAGTCACTTGGAAAAAAAGGATTTATGTGCTATATAATTAATTATTGTCTGAGTTTGACAGTCCATATGTTACTGCAATGCATTATTTACACTGGAGGAAGCTTAGGGGTGCACCCTTCAATGGGTTAGAAAAATGCAAGTATGTACATTATGTGAATAGTGGAAGATTGCATTGCAGTGGATGGGTGTGTGTGTATGTGTGTAGTTTGTATATCTAATATCTGTATATGTATTCAGAATATGTATTCTATATATTATATCTTATAGTTTATAAAATGCTATAGTGATTAACATGAGTCTATGCAGTTTGTATATAAAACACATTATTCACTCTGTAAAACATATGTCCTATACATTATAGAACACTGCACTGATTAACACATGTCTCGTGTGTGTGTGTGTGTGTGTGTGTGTGTGTATACTCATGTATTAATTACTCTAGTATTCAACTGGTTAATGTCTTTCAAAGGTCAGCAAAATAAATGAGTTGTGAATGCTTTGAAACTTTGTTTCTCAGCAACCTGGCACCATTGGAGGCAGTTAGGGAGAAACTCACTCACGTTGCTGTGAGTGGTATTCTGCGCATGTACAGCCTGTCCACGTGGATGCAGTCCATACACTTGGGGCCCTGTGCAGGCTCTGCCCATGGCAGCCCTGCACTGCTCTGTCACCACATCAGCCAGCATCTGGGCCACTAGGTAGGATTAGAGACTCTGTCTATTGTTAGAATGGAAGAGGGCGTCAATGTTCCACAAAACTCTGTGACCCAAGGGGCAGGGTGTCTGTTCTTGGAATTGCTTGAAGGTTGAGTGAACAGGCAACAGTGATCGTGGTTCAGTATTCAGCACATTTAGAAAAAATTATGCTAAGTTTGATCTAATGGATCCACTGCGATTGCATGCTGGAAGAAAGTTACTTTCTCAAATTTCACAGCAGGCACTGTGAAGCTGGGATGAAAGAACTGTGTGTACTGAGATCTCCTGAATTAGGGAATTTTCTGCTTCTGTGGAGGGAAAATTAGCATGGGATCAGAACTCACTAAGCACATTTTCTGCCATGTCAGGAACAACATTGTTTCATGATAAGAACAGTAGAAACGGAACTTGAACTAGTTTACAAAACAAAGGATATTCCTTGGTACTCATAACAGGAAGCTCAAGGATCCATGGGCTGCAGGAAGAGTTGGATACAGGAGCTCCAACCCTGAACCAAGAGGCACTCTCTCTCATTATCTCCCAACTCTGTCTTCTTTTGAGATGCTTCCTTCTCAGGTAAGACCTCCACATACTGGAAAATATTGACCCTGGCATCTCCCAGCTAAGATCTCCATCAGCTACAGCGACTCCAAGAAAAGAAAGCCACTGTCTCCTGAACCATGAGGAGCACAGACCAGCCTCCCTGAACCCATCCCTCTGGCCAGAGAATTGAAAATGGCCAGGCTGGATCATGGGGAGCCTCAGCCCCTCCAGGAGCAGCATGGTTTACTATAGTAGCAGGGGAAGTAGTTGTGCTGGGCTGAATAATGGCCCCCAAGGATCCCATGTTCGAACCCTGAGAACATGTAGCCAAAGGGACTTTGCAGATGTGGTCAAGAACCTCGAGAGGAGAGATTATTCTGAATTACTTGGAAGGGTTCAATGTTATCACAGGGGTCCTATAAAAAGGAGGCAGGAGGGTCAACGAGAGATAGAAAACGTGAGGAGAGAAACAGAGGTCAGAAAGGAGAGAAGATGCCAAGGTGCTGGCTTTGAAGATAGGGAAGGGGCAACTGGCCAAGGAAATTGACCTCCAGAGCCTGGAAAGGGTAAGGGATGAATTCTCTGCTCAGAACCTCCAGAAGGAATAGCTCTGCCAACAAATGGACTTGAGTGTGTTACATTTGACTTTGGAATTCTGATCTCCAGAACTAAGATAACGAAGTTGTGCTGTTCTAAACCTCAGAGTTAGTGGTAACTTGCTACAGTAGCCATAGGAAACCAATGCAATAATAGTAATGGCCTTATAGGCTAACACTCTTGGAGAACTCACTCCATCTCAGATACACTTCTGACCCAGGGTTACTCTTCCAGCAACCACATGGGTAGGTCCTGTTATGAGCATCTCCACTTTGCAATAAGGAAACTGGGGCCCAGAGACAGGAAGTGATGTGTCCCAGGTCTCACCTTTAGGACACAGCAGCCTGATCCCCATGGCCCCAGGAGGACGCAATGATAATTCACAAAGATCGAAGTTTCTTAGCAGAGGATGTGGTGGGGAAGTTGACCCTCCCAGAGCAGGATGGACCAGACAGCCTGGTCTGAGCAGCCTGGACTGAGGACCCATGTCCACTGCAGCCAGCCTTGGACCCGAGGTTTCAGGAACAGAGGCTGGAGGAGATGGACATACATCTCATGGGGAGCAGACAGAGCATGGCTCTTCCCAGTGCAGATGAGTCCATCTCTGTCATCATGTTCAGAATCGTGGCGTCCACATGCCCAACGTCAGAAGGGCCCTCAAAGTTTGTTAGAATGTATGGAAACTTAATATCACTTGTTGAACTACATAAGAAAGGACTACAAAAGCCTACAACAGTCTGTTTGAGAAACTCAGTATTGACAATCAGCATATTTACCCCAAACAAAAGATTACCACATACGGGTGCTGGACATTGCACAAAAATCAACTCTGTTAAGAAAAGCAAGGCTATTTTTTCCTAAATCACTGTTGTCAAGAAGTGTCTGATGAGAGCTTTTTGTTCATTGTAGTCCATCTTGCACTCATGAAAAATAGAGTTTTGCCGAATAAAAGTGCTCACCACTGGGAGACGTAAGGCAGAGAAGGAAAGCTGATAGGGTGTGCTTCCCCTTAACTTCTCTGTTTTCGTCTTTGCTACAACAGGGACGCTGAGCTCCCACCTGAGGTACTCTCTCCCGCTTCTGAAGTCCTGGAATGTGACTTAACTTGATAATTGTCATTGGACTGCCTATTATGGTGTGTCATCTTTAAATTTGGAAGCCACACAGTGAATGGCCCTTAGCTACCTGGTGCCCATCCTGGTGTGCTTCCGGGATTGCACCCCACTTTAAAGCAGGATCTGTGGTTTCTGAAAAAAAATCACCCTCAGTGTCTTGCCAGAACAGCAGCCAGAGCGGGCTCAGAAGGCATGTGTTGCTGAGCAAATGAACAAGAAGTACAAATAATGATGCTGGACAGCTATGTGTCACCTAGGTTTGTTGTTGCTGAAGTGTTTAAATCACCAGGAGTACTCTTTTTGATTTTCAGGGTCATCATCAAAGTCCGTAGGGTAGAGATCTTTCCAGGGAATCACCTGGGACCTGAGATAAGGTGTTGGTCTGCAGACATCTGGCGTGCGCACGTTGTCAGCACTAAAGTACCTCTCAGACACCCGTAAGGATTTCATACAATGCCTATCATGATTTTGAAAAAGGAGAGCAAGGGGAAGGTTCGATCATCTTGAAATAAGTGACCTGATATTTTAATCTTAAGTTAAATACTAAGCAAAAGCTCCATAAACATTTAGCAAACCTGATGGAAGAAGAGCTTCATCTTGTGTTTGCCTAGGACGTGAATAGAAACATTGATGTGCATCACAGCAAAACGACGTGAGCACTGCCCTCCCCTGTGATGCAGACACACATGAAGGGCATGTCATAGCCACAGAGCCAAGGTGAGTGCCGTTGCCACACCTGCGACCCTGTGAATCAGGTCTATTCTAGGATTAATGGGAACCACCCACCCCTCACTGAGCGCTGAGAGCCAGCTCACCCACTTTTCTGTCCATCTGGCTGTTTTCTGTCCTTTGTAGGGTTGTGTTTTTATCACTCTAACAAATGCTCCAATTTACAGAAAATCATAACTCAAATCCATCTGGACCTTAGCCCATTTCTCACAGGGAAAATTAATGGCAAACAGGCCTAGGGACCAGGACTGTGCAAAGGTTGAGGAATGACTTCACAGGGAAGCGTGGCCGAGCTTTGCGTTTGCGGTGCCGGAAAGGAATTTTCTTACAAATCCTGCCATAAATGCTCTTTAAAATAATGTCAAGTGGCTTAAGTGCTCGTTCAGAATGAATTTACTCCAACTAGAAAACTGCCAGGGGGCTGAAACCATACATATAAAAGCTTGAGGAAAGAGACATCCACCGCCGGTATATTGATAGGATCTGGTGTGTGTGTGTGTGTGTGTGTGTGTGTGTGTGTGTGTGTGTGTGTGTTTCAAAGAGCACACACAAAATAAGATTCCAAACATAAGACCCATGACAAAACTGCTTGTAGTTTGCTGAGAAAAGTAAATAACTTTGGGAAGATCTGCCCTGTCTAGAGCCTTGGGGTGGCTGCTGGTTGGGGATGGAAGTGAGTCAGGACCTGCTGCTTCAGGGAGAGTAGGCAGAATCTATTAAATCCTCTCATTTCTTCAGATGATTGGCATAACCTACCCAAGAAAAGACAGACAAGTGTCGCATTATTTTGTTTTCCTCACAGATTTGCTACAAGTTGGTCCTGGACCAAGAAACTAATGGCACCGAACCCCCACCACCGACAGGAGGGTGCTACACAGGTGATGAGAGTGTCAGGTTCTGGAATGTTCCAAAGGGCAGTGCAGATCAGTGTGCTCCCCTTCTGGGATGTTTCTGCGAGCAGGAAACTAAAGCATCATTGTAGCCCAACATACTTGTTAGCTATTTTCCTTTCCTGAATTAAAAAATTGAATTATATACTCAGCCTAGTTACTGACCCCTGCAAAGTTTATTAAAGCTTATCGACCGTGTGTACACACGTCAGGACTGAGCTGCAGTCGCTGCTCTCCGGCTGCAACATTGAATTAGGAGGCAGAGCTGGGCCGTGTGCGGGGGACTCCAGCAGTGCTACAGGTAGCAGAAGTCTCCTCCAATTAGACATAATCATCACTCACAGTCAATAATTGTGCTAAAGGCTGCTTTCAAATCTGTGAGGATTCGCATTTAATGTACTGATTCAGCTTGTCGGAGCCAAATTCGCTGTGCACTGAAACCAAAGCCATTTCGTTCTTGCCTACGGCCCTTCTGGCAGCTCGTCTAGTGCTCGTGCTGTAAGGACGACGAGATACAATTTAATCGGAGACATCTGTGCACAGACAGGACCTTCCCCTCAACCGAGGAGACGAAGGGATGGCTAAGCTCTAGTTTTATGTGAAGAGCCAGGCCTTATCTCACCCCTGAAAAATAAAGCATTTAGGAGAGAGTAAAAAGCCAAATAAAAAATGTTTTTTTCCCCCCTGGGTTTATGAATGCACACTGCAGCTACTCACAGCTTTCCTGCTCCAACGACAGAGAGCACTTGAGCTGTGATCCCGGGATTAACCATTTAAGGATATTATGCTTATCACTGGCTGCAGCTGACAGAGGAGATCTTTATTAAATATGAAAGGGAGATAGTTCATTCTTTGTGACTTTATAGAAATATTGAAATGCCTTTATGCATGGTTCTGGCCTTGCAGTGGTCCAGGAAAAGTGGCTATAATAATTATCATCCATCTCAGGCCTCTTCCAAAGGGTCACACCCTTTATAGCACCTGAAAGACGAGACTTTCCTCTGTTTGTCACACAACATTGTCCACGGCAGTGAGGCTGTCTGAGCCGCTGATGTGCAATCGGCGCATCCGCCAGTTGCAAAGGTGACAAGCCTGTTGGTCCCCGAGGTCTATGACTGAATATGCAATTACTCAAAACCAGCCCTGTTGTGAAATCGCTGTTCTTGTTAATGCATGAAGCACTGTTTGTTTGTTTTTCAAGAATGATGTGATCATAGAAATACTTAAAAGCGCACACACACAATGGCACACACAGTCCGTGTCTTTGGAACTTGGCCTATTATTTTTACAAAAGGAAATTCAGACAGATTTTGAAAATCTAGGTCATCCCAGAACTGTAAAGTCTTTAGGACAAAGCAAGCAGCAGGCTACTCAGCAGACGAGCCAAGGTCCCTGGGCAGTAATAGCAGTGTGTTCTGTGCCCTGGAAGGCCTAGGGTCCAAAGATGTGGCACCGGCCAGGGCACCCACAGCTGGAAGAGCTCTGGGACAGACCAGGAGGGGAAGACAGTCCAGTTTCTGGTTTTCAGGTAGCATCTACACAATCCAAGTCAAAAGAAGACCTTCTTCAGTTCATGTGACCTAGGGAAAGACCTCACCAGAGGATTCCCCTTTGCCGTTTTTAAGCTTCAATTCCTTGTTTCTCCCAGCAAGGCATCAGTGTGAATGAGTAGACAAAGATGAGCCTAGCAACAAATTCCCCTGCTGACGTGGCAGGAGCAAGCAACCTCCTGTGTGGAGAACCATGGTGGGGTCCTGGGAGCAGCATCACAGTATCCTAAAGGGGCCTGGGCAGGAGGGAGGTGGCAGAGAGGGGGACTTGGGGTCCTGCTATTTGAGGGAGGTGGCACGATGGATCCAATATCTTCTACTGGACCTTCTACCACCCCTACTGTTATCAGTAGTAGATATTACTATTCTAATGCAATCCTGCCATAATCCAGCTACGTTTCTATAGCCACATCCATGCTTCATCTCATTGACTCTTCCTGACAACCTATAAATAGTGACAATCTGGTAAACTGAGGCTTACACAGGTAAGAGGATGTCTTTCGGGTGCTATTGTGGGTGCAGGACTATGTTCAAACTAGAGAGTTCAGTGAGCAGTATGGTGAGATGGAACGAAGCAGTTTTAAAGGACTCCAAGTCCTCTCATAATGCTCTTGGCAACAAGACAAAAAAACGGCCCTCGGTGCTGGTGTCCAGCTCCTGGTGCAGCCTTATCCAAGGTTCACATGTGGAAATGTTCAAGTTTTTGTCCAGTTAATAGAATCCACCATCCTGTGACTGCCTGCCCAACACCCAAACACACACATGTACACAGACACACAAATATAACATTCACACATACCACAATGTTCACACCACACACACATACCACACTACTCACACTGCACACACAGACACACATGTAAACACATCACACACTGCCCACCTTCTCCAGGTGCCCACAGCCTCCAACTGCATCCTGCGCAAATCCATAGCCCCATCCCTCAAGAGGGTGCTGCTTTGCCCACATTTCCACCAGCACATGAAGAAACTCATTGTCCAGGACTGTACCCCCTTTCCCTGTCACCACAGTGGTGCATCCACCCCCACTGTCTCTCCTACAGTGTCACCAAAGGCAGGTACCTACCCACTCTGCTTGTGTGGAATTCCTGTGACAGGGTGAGTCCTTCCTCCTGAGACAGACAGTCCTGCATCCGAGAGGATTCCTTCTTCCTGCTCACGTCCCACGCCAAACCATCACTCTGGGCCCAGCTCCATAATGGCCAGAACCAGAAGTGAGATCTGGCGCATCTACAGTTCCCAGAAAGTATGATTTACACCCAGCCGGTCATGGCCCCATCACTTACGGGTTTCTGGACTACTAATTTTTATTGCAGGCCTCATTTTGGTCTTTAATTGCTCATTTTAAGAGCCGGTGACAGTGTTGCAAAGCAGCTCATGGAAAGGATCACTCCAACTTCATTATTAACTTCATTTTTCTTAATATGGGTTTTATTAATCCAGCAATAACGTGCAATCTTCAGACAATTTACTGAGCAGTTAATGAGCAGCTGGGGAAGCTGCGTTCTCTCAAGTAAAGCTAGTGGCCCTGAACACTTGATCCAGTCCAAGACCTTAAACAGCCAGCGCACTTAACGTTTCTTACCAAACGCACAGGACGTGTTTCACAGTCGTGCCCCTTTGCGTTTTCTACATTTCTGACGAGTGAAATCATGTTCGGGGAAAAGCAAGGCAGAAGCAGACTCCTAGAAGAACCCAGAGACATGTTATTCCTTTTTTATTTCCTGCTCACAATTATCCCTCCATGTCCTACATCTGAGATGTTATTTTTTTCTAAATATCTTAAAGAGATAGAAACACAGGGTCAACAATAGGTGCATGTGTATGTACAGGTATTTACACAGGTGCACGTAGACACACATACACTCCCTCAGCTTAGTAAATGCTTAGATTTGAGACCTGAAGGTGAAAACAGATGATCTGTGTTAGAACAGATGACACACAATTTCCAGCGATTTCTGACTGACACGATGGGTGCTGATGATGATGGTGACAGGTCCCAGCAAATGGATGTTAGCAGGGGAGGCAAAGCTACTGGACCATAAGAGTGGGGCTGTCCACAACTCTTCACCAACTTACTCACTCCTGCAAAGACACCTGTGAATGAACAGAACCATGAGAACAGTCAGAACATAGCACACCATATTTTAAATCTCATAAATTTTACTAGTAGGCAGTGTTTCCTATCAGCCACTCAAGTGTTACAAGAAAACCTGTTTTCCTTGTAGACTTTGTGAAGTGATGAGTAGATTCGTGTTCCCATTACAAAAATAAAGCTTAGGGTGGGCGGTGCCCTTATTGTCACTTCAAGAGCAGACTGGTTTCGGCCTGCATTGGTCCATTTGAGGCCAATGCAACCAAACCAGTGGTGAGACATTATGTCACTTGGATCTGGCTCTCACCCTGGCAGGTGTTTGTGTGTCACTGGAGAGAGCTCTGGACTCAGTCTGCTGAGGCTGAGGGCCACCCCTGCACCGAAGACCTGGCGCCCTGCATGGTATGCACCTGCCTCCAAAAGGCGAAGTGATCTTGGGATGCTGCCGTCCTCTCAGAGGGAGACAGGCTCCTGTGCACTCAGAACATAACAGGCAACCAGTAAATGTCAGTCCCCATCCTCTTTGTTAGGGAGAGACACAAAACTGAACTCATCTAAAATTGGTCCATCTACTTAAAGGAGACAACTTGCTCCAAAAAGCAAGGTTTATATATGGAAAATTGTGTAGTGAAAATCCAAGCCTCTGATTGTGTAATGGGAGGAATAAAGCCCACATATTTGAATTCCTAGGTGTATCACCCAAGCAGAGGTAATGCAGTCAGAATTAAAACAAACACAAATCTCCAACGCCTAGTTCCAAATATAGGGCAAGAATGTCTGCTGCTTGTGCAGCTCTTCCCTTCCATAGAAAACCTGTAGGCACCTTCTTTACTCTGGAATCGAGCAGTGAGCCCTTGGAGGCCGGCCAACCCACGTGGTACCCGCCTTCCAGCTCTGGCCCATGTTTCCCCTCAGCCAGAAAGCAGGCCAGCCCATGTTCGTCAATCTATGTTAGGTTTACCATTAAGAAGAAAAAGAGCATCAGTCTCCCCCAAAGAGAAAAGATTTCCCCTGGTCCAAAGTCATGTTCACAGGAGTTCTGAGTCCAGAACATACACATGGGACATGTGTGACAAATGGGGGGCATGAGTAAATGAATTAACTCAGGAAAGGTAGATGGATATTTTAATGCTACTGAGACCCCCACCATTCTCTTTCTACTTGGGAAAGTTTGAGGACAGGCCCCGTGCCACCCATCGTGTGCCTGCAGCTTGGGTGGGTGATGGCTTCAGTGACTGAGGGGCTAGAGAACACAGAGCCCTTCAGATCTTCGCGAAGGTCAACAGGCGGTCGGCGTGAGCTGATCTCAGTCCTTAGGGTGTTTACAGGTGCTTGTCTGATTAAAGGAACAAATACCATGTTTGCATTATTTCCAGGCATTTGCTTCCAACCTCTATTTTAAAGATTAATTTATTTATTAATAGTTGACTTCATTTTTATATGGGAGCCCTCCTGTGGCGAACACGGTCCCTGGGAGAAGGAGGGCCAGCGCAGGCTGCATGCGCGAGGCCTGCTGGTTGTTTCACATGTGAGGTGCTAAGACGATTTCTTTGGATGAACCCTTTGAGAGATTTTTTTTTCCCATCAGCATCACAATGTAAATAATACCTGACCACAGCGTCTTAATATGGGTGGATTTCCTGACCTAGTCTTTTGAAGTATTTTGAATATGGAGGAATGGAGGCAACGTACCACTTTCTAGGGAGCCTGTCACAGGAGCACAGTTTGCTGCTCTGTTAAGCTTTCTAGGGAGAAAAATTCTACTTTACTTTCGCAAGAATAAAAAATGTGTACCATCCACTGGGTAAATTTAAGCTTTTAGGGCTAAAGTTATTCCCTTAGTTGGGAATGCGCATGGATATAAAACATTAAATAAGTGCATCTTTAGGTCTAAGCAGACCGCTGCACCCACATGTGTCTGTCTTATTTTGCAAACGCCATGCATGATTGCTGCCTGCACATGTAATAAGTATTTTTTCCTTTATACTTTAGGGCATTAATGTCATCCAGAATGTGACTGATAATTTTGAGGGTTAAGGTAGTTTTTCCAAATGTATGACATCTCTGGTTTAGTTTGTAGAAGAAGATGTTGACAAGAAGGATTTGAACTGAGTAATGAAAAAAGGAAATGAGAAGATAATGAGATAAATGTGGACATTCAGAAATCAGAGCCATGGGACAGGAAGCCATTGAAAAACCATAAGCCATGTTCACCAGCATACTCACTTCAAGAAAAATGTTGTAATGAAGGAAATGCATATGAATATTTTATTGAAGTTCCTCTAATTGCTACAAAACATTGAAAAGTACCACCTAAGTAAATAATTTGTTAAGAATAGTGACATCCATTCATATTTATGAAATGATTCAATGTAGTTTTTCCAACCCAGAAAAAAAAAATGAATGGCTGGAAGAATATTGAGAGAGAAAAAGGTGACACTGTCCATGGTGCAGGTGGAAAGCTGGGTGCAGAATTGCACGGTGGGGTCAGGAATATCAGTGTGGAAATATTAAGCCTCGTCCCAGGCAGTGTCATTAGCTGCACTCTGGTTGCACAGCTAATTTCCGTGATCCCGGTATCAGCACCCGTGCCATCACCCAGCCCTGAGAGCTGAGAGCACCGACCTTTGGGTTAACTCTAATTGGAGCCTTCTCTAATTAGGCAAAGTATCAGCTGACTATAATATGCAGCAAGATCATTATCATTAGGTCAGAGCTAACTGATTGATGTTTGTGTAGCCTAGGATTGTGGATTACAATGCACTCAGTTTAACAAAACAAACTAGGCTGACCTGGGAAACCAACTTGCATCACTCAGGGTGTTGCTGCATGTAATATCAGGGTTTATCTCTGGAGCTACTGTGGTTTAAGAACCAGCTATGATGAGAGCTGGGATTTTGTAAAGTCAACCTCTTACATCTGTCATTAGGTAACACTAGATGAGCAACCAGATCTGAGATACACATGCCCACGCCATCAAACATTTGTGTTCTCAGAAAGCTCTCAGGGATGAGAATGCCGTTAAGCATGCATTTTGTTTTGATTCCTCAGCACATTTTTTGTGTGGCAGGTAGCTATGTAATCACTGTTTCAAATCTGAAATTGTCAGATAAAAATTGTTAAACGTGCTGTCTCAGTTCAGGTCAAATTTCCAGCTTGTCATTTATCAGCATTTGAGTGCAAGCTGAGTATATTTTATTGACACTCAATGTGGAAACCTGTTGAGTTGTCAAAGAGGAAAACACATGAGTTTGACCAGGATTACTGTGACACTCCTCTGCCCAGAAGAGGAGCAACCAATGATGGCGGGTGTGGGAACCAGGGACAGCTATTGACTTGGCCATGACACCATCGTGGCAATTACAAAAAAGAAATAACTGACAATTAGTTGTGCAATTTTCAGAAGAGAGTTTTGACCTAGGGAGGTTAAATTTCCTGCTCTGCTTATCCATATGGGTTTCCCCATCCCCAAGTCACCTGGAAACATATTTCAAGAAGGTGTCTGGTCAATACATGTTAAGTGGGAGCACACTATAAACAAACTGCAGAAGCACAGGGACGATGAGACGGGCTCTGCAGTGTCCTCACAGCATCTCAGCCTAAAGGAGACAACAGATACTGCACAAGTCACACGATGGAATGCAATGATATTGCAGTCCAGGAAGTTCTGGATCCAGTGAGCGTAGGGAATATGAGGATCTACTTTCATGGAGAAAATAGGGGGAGGTCTCCCTGAAGAGCAGATGTTTGAACAACAATCTAAAGAGAAATGAGAGTGAACGGTCAGTGTCAGGTGGGGGTGCCCCAGGGTGAGCCCCTATTCATTTGCTCAACTTGGATCTCTCCCCAAAGTTTTGGACTTTAAAACCCTGATCTTCCTTGATACTTCCACTGGGTTCCTAAAGAAAACTCAAAACTTAGTATGTACAAAATAAGTCACTGAATTCTCTTTCCACGAAAACCCCACTATTCAAATACACCAAGGGCAATGACACTTGGGACTGTCCTTTCCAACTCTTCTCAAATCCAATCCATCAGCACATCCTGTTGGCTCCTCCTCCAACACATTCCACACCCGTCTATTTCCTCCTACATGCCTCTATCCCTGCCCACATCCTGCACCTCTCATCTGGGCTGCTGTGAGTGCATCCTGTTGGTCTCCATCGTCCATCTCAGAGAAGTCAGAATCACGTTTTAAAATGTCAATCGGTTCACAAGACATCTCTAACTATAATATCCCATAGGCCTTTATACACCTATTAGAATGGCCAAAATCCCAAATACTGACAGCCCTAGATGCTGTAGAGTCACAGAACAACAGGAGCTCCCATCCGGTGCTGGGGGACATGCAAAATGGTGCAGCCACTTTGGAAGACAGTTTGGTGGTTTTCTACAAAATGAAATATACTCTTCCCATACAATCCAGCAATCACACTCTCTGGTATCAATCCAAATAAGATGACAACTTACAACCATGCTAAAACCTGTGCTTGAATATTTACAACACCTTTATCTACATTTGCCACAACTATGGAAGGATGCAATGTCCTACATTAGTGAATGGATACTTAATAAACTGTGGTACATCCATAAAATGGAATATTATTCAGTGATATCAATGAGCTATGAAGCTATAAAAAGACATGGACGAAACTCAAACTCATATTGTTAAGTGAAAGAAACCAATCTGAAAATGTTATATATTGTATGAATCCAACTGTATGACACTGTGGAAAAGGCAAAACAGTAAAGAAATCAGTGGTTGCCAGAGACTGGGGATAAGGAGGAAGCAATGCATAGGTGAAGCCCAGGAGATTTCTAGGGCATTTTTAGGGTATTAGAAACTATTCTGCATGACACTGAAATGATAGATATATGTCATTATACGTTTTCCAAACCCATAGACTGTGTAACACAGAGTGAACCCTAATGTAAACTATAGAATTTAGTTAATAATGTATTAATATTAGCTCATCAATACCAATAAATGTCCCACATTTAATAATCATCATAATATTAGGAAAAATTGCGTGTGTATGAGGGGGTAAAGGAAAAAAATGAGAGTTCTCTGCACTTTCCACTCAGTTTTTCTGTAAACTTTAAACTGCTCTAAAAATAGTATATTAAAGGGAAAAAATCTCTTCCTGTCATGCCCGGAATGAAATCTGAAGGTCTCATCATGGCTACAAATGCTGAATCATTTCATTTCTCAGCGACCATTTGTCTCCTTGAGGCTCCAGCTATATGACTGACCTTAACTTCTCACCCAAGACATCGGCCAGGCCCTTCCCTCTCCCAGCACCTTGCATGGCTGACTCTGCTATGGACTTGATGTTTGTGTCCCCCTCCCAAATTCACGTATTGAAAACTAATGCTTAGTGTGATGATATGAAGAGATGGGGTCTTTGGAAGGTGATTGAGTCATAAGTGTGAAACCCATGAATGGGATCAATGCCCTTATAAGAGACATGAGAAAGCCTGCTTCTCTTTGTATCTCCACCCTGTGAGGACACAGCAAGAAGGCAAGCATCTGAAATCCAAGAAGAGGGCCTCACCAGAACCTGACCATGCTGGCACCCTGATCTCAGACTCCAACCTCAAGAATGTGAATAATAAATGTTTATTGTTTAATCCACCCAGTCTGGGATATTTTTGTTATAGCAATCCAAGCTGGCTAAGACTGACTCTTTTAATTCATCAGCTCTCAACTCCAGCATCTTCTCTAAGAAGCCTCTCTGCCTCGAGTCATGTGACCACACACCCACTGTACCACACAGCACAGACAGTCTGAGGGACCCTATTTATCTGTACACCTCTTTACTCACCCCTCCCTTAAAAAGTAAGATCCAGGAGGGTGGGAACTTGTCCATCTTCCTCTAGAAGGGAACTAGACTTGAGAAGGACTCTGTGGAGACCCTGTGAAAGAGCATGTGGTGGAAGTGTTCTGAGAATTCTGCTCTGTGGATATAAGATACTTTAGTGGGATGATAAAAGTGAGGTGAAAATAAAATCTTTGATGTGGAGTCACCTATAGAAACATGGATGGACATGGTTCCTCTCTGCTTTCTTATTAATACTTGGAAATCTATTTCAAGAGTTAGTAAAAGTTAATATCCAATATTTAAATTTGATAGAAAGTAAATTTACATTAATTTAAAAATCTAATTTTATTAATTTTAGACAACAAAAAGCACAAATTTTCTTCAAACAAAATACAAATTGAAGCTCCTACATGCTTTCTCTATCCAGTAAATAACTACTGTCTGGATCCAGGAATTCTGAGATCAAGCAGTCCCTGACCTCTTGTAGCTTGTAATCTCTTAGAGAAATAAATGGCAAGTGTGAAGTGATATGCTCTAATTGGTTTACTCTCTCAAGAGAAAACTGTTTAATTTATAGTCCCTTGACAATCCTGACCACAGACAAATGTGTGGCACTGATAAAATGTATATGAAGTGACCACTCCTGGTCAGGCTGACTGCCTCCCATCAGAGTGCTCCAGCCAAAAAAATTAGGGACTGGGCCACAAATGCTAGCTCTGGCTGAGTAGCAGCACACATGAGGGGTTAGACATGGGATATCAGCTGAGACCATCTACCTGCTTCGCGAGTGGCCCTGCTCATGATGCTCCCGAACGCCATTTTCTTGGGCATCATGTATCCAGTCTTCAAAATGTTGGTAGATTCTGTTGAAAAAAACTGTGGTACGTTTGCACAATGGGGTACTACACAGCAGAAAAAAAGAAGGAGCTCCTACCCTTTGCAACAGCATGGATGGAACTGGAGAGCATTATGCTAAGTGAAAAAAGGCAGGCAGTGAAAGATCAATGCCATATGATCTCACCTTTAAGTGGAACCTAATCAACAAAACAAACAAGCAAGCAAAGTATAACCAGAGACATTGAAATTCATTCGGAACAATCTGACAGTAACCAGAGGGGAGGTGGGAGGGAATAATGGGGGGAAAGGGGAGAAGGGTTTTCAGGAACATCTGTAAAGGACTCATGGACAAAACCAAGGGGGGATGGAATCAGGGGAGGAAGATGGGGATGGTTGGGGTAGGGAGGACTGATGAAGGAAAATGCAGACAACTGTACTTGAACAACAATAAAATAATTTAAAAAAAAATAAAGTAAAATAAAGTAGCCTGAATCTTAGGGCTCACAGAGGACAGTCATCTGACCCCTTTGAGGAGCTGCACCAAACCCCTTCTTCATCTTCACTCTGCATTCTGCCTTCTGAGGCCATCACTATCTCAGATGACATTGGATCGACAGTCAATAAGTCTTTGTAATCCAGCCCTTTTGGGGGGACACACATAAAAGTGGCTCACTTCATGCCTTCAACATCCCATCAAGGAGTGGTCAAGAAAGCTGGGGTTCAAAATGATTATGGAACCTCATTGTGCATGCATGTCTCTGACCCTGTCAACATGCCATTGACACATGGGTTAAGGTTGAATCTCAGGGAACTCATTGAAGTTCAAGGTTAATTTCAGTCTGAGGAAGCACTGAAAGAGAACCTCACAGGTCAGTGACTTCTGGGGAGTGATGTCTAGAGGCTGATGCTTCTAGAGGAAAGACATCTATTGGTAGGGAGCTTCCAGCTGTGGTCACATGCTCTACCTCAATGCTTTTCTAACTGTTCCATGGGTGCAGACTACCTGTCTTTATAGAGGAGGAAGTTCAGCTCACAGGCTTCAGGAGCTTACCTGGGTTCACACAGAAAGAAACTGTCAAGTGTGTATGCTGGTTTGATGAGTTCTCCAACCCATTTAAGTATTTATAATTAATTATTTTTAAAGTAAAATAAAAAAAATATTTCAGGGCTGGTGAATCAGCTTCCAGAAGGAAATGATTGTTCCCAGGTGAAATCACATGAGAGCAAGGCTGGTCACTTGTGCCAACTTGTGCTTCTTTGGTCCCAGTCACCAGAAACTAAGAGTAAGAGAGAGAGAAAAAGACTCTGAAAACGTGGAAATGTGGATTGGAAACAAAGAGACAACTGTCTTAAGATATGAGTCACCCATTACCAGAGAGACTTGCCATGGGAGCTGGTAAAATGTTTTCAAGCAAGAATTTCAAAGTAGTTGTGAAGTTTGTGTATAAAACGGGGGGTGGAGAGAGAGGGACAGAGAGACTATGAGAGAGATTTTGAGGGGGAAAAAAGACAGATGGACAGAGACAGAAAGAGAGAGGAGGGGAGAGGGAGAGAGAAATGGGGCAGGAGCGGAGGGTTGGGGCAACAGGACCTTGAGTAACTGGGGCCCCTGATACTCATCCCGACATTGTAACTTCTGGTGGAAACACCCGAAGGCTTGTGTAGTCCAGCAAACATGCAAAGCTTTGTGTTCATATGACATCACACTTTCTGACTGATTCCCAGCACTGGAAATAGAGCCTCCACTGCAGGACCCTGAGGCTGACACCCTGCAAGAGGGGCACTGGCACCTCATCACACATGTCATCACTGAGGGTCATGTTTCATCATTACCAAGTCAGATGACACTCCATCTCCATTGGGAGACACTGGGCTTTGGCAGGGGCATGGAAAACCCCTGGCTATTGTCAGGGAACTCCAGGTTTCTCAGGAGCCCCCACACTGCAGAGAATCCATTCCGTGGCCACCTCACAGCCATGTGACTTTCCCAACACCGAAAAGCAGCTTTTTGGTGCAAACACTCTTGCTTGCTGCCTGTTGATGCTTGCTCTTCCCAAGCAAAAACATTACTAAATCCATGTGAAGGTGTGCGACATAAAGGGCTCAATTGTTCTCCAGCCCACCGACAGCACACACATTGTCTCCGAGCGTGCGTGGGCCTGGCAAACACTCACATGGCCTGGCCATCTAACCATCAACCCAGCACTGGCAGTGAGTCACCAAAGCCATGGAGGCTTCGTGACCCAGCCAGTGTTGTTAAGATCTGTGCTGGGCACTCCCCCTTATTAAGATTGAACACCTTTATCTGGGGGTGGTAATTGCTACACATGCTCACAAGTGATTTACTGTTGCTGATGGCAATGTTCACTCAGAGAGTTTGCCAAAGGGCGTCGGCAGTTTAGATATGAACATAAAGATGATAAACGAGGCCCTCTCCCCACCAAGTTGTTACCAGTGTTGATCAGTTCCCCCTTGTTTCGTTCTGTGCAGAGTAGGAGGTGCCCCATCGCCCCAAGTGATCCACACATTCCTGTCTGGTGAGCAGGCACTCGAGGTGTTCTTAGACAGGTACGTGATGCCAAGCAGTAATCTGGGGGCGATTTACAAAGACCCCGGCTCAGATTTCAAAGAGCAATGCAGACATCCACGCCCAGCATGCTTTGCACTGCTTGTGTTTGTGGGGCAGATTATTCAACATTTTCTCCTCCTAATGAGTGTCTCCCACTTTTAACTTGTTGTCCCGAGCAAATGAAGCACCCGCTATTGTCTTGACAGGATAATACTTTTCTTTATCAATCTGCTTCCTGCCCTGTTTACAGACTGGACCTGCTTACAGTCAGCTTGACAGAGCAAGACAGGTGTGCTGGGGTACAGACGGCAAGGACAAAAGTTGCAGCTGTCATAAATGGACAAGATTGAAACCCTAACGAAAACACAGCTCCCTGTGGCAGAGTTGCCCAACGACTTACTTTCAAAAAGGACTTTCTACACAACATGAGGCTTTGAGGCAAACAAGCTGAGCATGAGCTAATGATACTCTCTGTTTTCTTATCTAATGATATTCGTAAGTCACTCTGTTCCATTTACTCTAAATATGATTGCATAAGCCTGTCCTGACTACCCTGCAGGATGACTCAGAGCAAAACTGAACCATTTAAACCTAGGAGAGGTTGTAGGAGAGACTTGAATTTTATATTTGGAAATATAAAATGTAAATATCCACCCCCCACCACAACCCACTGGTGCTAAGCATAAGGAAACTGAGACCCAGTGATGCTCAGCATCTATTCTAGGGTCAGCCAATGAGCAAATGACAGAACCAGGGAGCAATGACTGCAAGCAAATGGCACATACCATTTTCTTTCTTTTTTTTTCAGTGACAGACATAGCCTCCTTAAATGTGGAGTGATGATGACTTACATTTCCATATTCATCCCTTTGCCTCCAAGATACAGGTTTCTTCCTCTGCATTTGCTAGTGAGAAAGCTGAGACTTGGGGTAGGGAGTGGCTCATTGGAGGTCCATCATCTATCGAGAAGGGTCAGTTCTCAGACCCAGGTTTCAGGACACACTTGAAGAGGTTACCCTGCTTCTAAGGAAGTATTACTTCTATTTTAATAGGGTACCTAGGATTTGTCTGAGTCGGGTATGGTAAGACATACAGGCACAGAATGGCTGTCATAAGGAAGATGGTTTTATACCCACAGATTCCTACAAACAGCAGGTACAGTGAGCCACGTGGGGCCACCCAGTGAATCACCAAATTGGTCATGAGTCAGAGGGAGGGAGGGGAACTGTGTGCAAGATTCTTTATTGTGCTCCCAGGGGAGGGAATGGAGGAAGCAGGGTAAGCAGGCATTGAATTGGCTAGGGTGAGCAATTTCAGGGCTTCTGGTACACAGGATGGACCTGCTTGTCTGCTACCTGCCCTTGGGTGATTAGGGGAGTGGGACAGGGGTCTGAACTTCTGAGCTCAAAGACAATGATGGCTGTGGTATGAACTCTGGATTGGTTGGTTTGCATATGAGAGCTGTGCTCACCGGCAAGTTGTTGGCTGTCTGTAGGAGTTAGCTGGTTCTCCAGGACTAGCAAGGCCCCAAGATGTTGAAGCATCAAATACATACACTAGAAAATGTGGTTATTACAACTTCTGTTATCACAGGATATCCCTGAGGATCTAGCCAGTGTTTCAAACGCAGGGAGTGAGTTAGGAATTCCCATTTTGTACAGCAAAGCTGCAGCCTCTGCTATGCTTTTTATCAACAAGATCCCAGCCCACAGTGCTCTCCCAGGCCATGGAGGCTTCCATGGCTGTTCTTGGTTCTCATTTAGACCTGGAGCTTCTGAGTGCTTGTCAAAGGGGAGAAATCTGCCATCAGGGAGATGATGTGTGGTAAAGTGGATTAAGGCCTCCAGAGCTGGAGCAGGTTAATGGAACTGCAAACAGATATTCAGTTCTAGGAAAGCAAGATGTGAAGAAAAGAGCATATAAAAAGTTCCCATTTAAGTGATGAAAAGCCGTTTTTCTAAACAGAACCCTGCTAACCTACTTGCATCTGTCACAAAGTGCCAGCAATGCGAACCAGAACTGCAAAAAGGAACTGAAACATGCAGAGATCTTCTGACTTCATCTTACCAAGGAGACAATGCATGAGTGTGGTGAGTATGGGAGACATTAACGTGAAGATTCAGTGGGCAGTAGACTTGTCCAGGCCCCATGGAGGCAAACCTACCATCATGGACCTCAGGGCACATGTGTCCCAAAGAAATGATGAAAGTCCAGAAGTCTATGTCTTCCTAAGGAATATGAGGGACCAGTTGTCCTCTGTTTCTCTCTTCTAGAATGAAGAAAGGTTTTTCTAGAAATTACCACAGACAAGCAATCACTGAAGATGTATGCTACACTAAATTTCTCATCATTTCTGAACTTGCAAAAGAAAGTAGAGCAGAATTTTCTCCCACACAGTAGGCCCAGAGCAGTAACCCCAAATTCCTTTTCTGTTGCTGCAAAACAAACTGCCACAGACTTTGCAGCTTAAAATGACCCCCATTTATTATCTCTTAGGTTCTGTGGGTCAGGAGTCTTGTCACAGCTGAACCAGGTCCTCCACTCTGGGCCTTGCCACACTGAAATCCAGGTGTCCAGTCTGTGTTCTTACAGGAAGCTCAGCTAGGAAGTCTTGCTTCCACATTCCTCAGGTGTTGGCAGAATTCGAGCACTTGTGTTCATGAGAATGAGGGCCTCCCATCCTACGCCACCTTCCCCATAAACAGTACAGATGAGGCTGTTTGCGTCTCTCAGGCCAGCGGGAGACTGTCGCTCTTTCTTCAGAAAGACGCAGTTTCTCTCCTAGGGTTTTATCTGATTGGGTCAGGCACACCAAAGACAGTTCCCCCTTTAATTAACTCAAAAATTAATTAATTTGTGACCTTAATTATAGGTGCAAAATCCCTTCATTTTTGCCATATGTTGTAGGCTGAATTGTTTCCTTTCAAATTTCATCTGTTGAAGTCTTAACCCCCAGTACCTCAGATTGTGACTGTATTTAGAGATAAGTTTTATAATGGGTGATTGAAGTAAAATGAAGTCAGAGGGGTGAGCCCGAGTCCACCATGACTGATGCCCTCATAAGAAAAAGAGATGAAGACAGAGTCAGGCACAGAGGAAAGACCATGAGAAAAGACACAGGAGAGAGATCTCAGGAGAAATCAATCTGATAACTAATTGGTTGACACCTTGATCCAGCCTTCTGAATTGTGAGGAAATAAATGTCTGTTGTTTAAGTCACCCAGTTTGTGGTACTTTGTTGTGGCAGTCTGAGAAAACTAATAAACAATATAAGGTGACTTAATCTTGGGAGTGAAATTCCATCACATAGGTTCTGACTATAGCAGGGGAGGGAATTGTTTTGGGCCCAAAGAGCTGGAAGTGCAAATCTCAGAGCCCATGTTGAAGCCCCATGCCTCGCCATCCCTGTGCCTTTGGGCTGTGACATTTGGACACACTCAACCTGATTCTTTGAAATGCCTACCATTGTTGACCAAAAGTTTCTTTTCTCCCTTCCCTCTTCCAGCTCTATGGAAAATTGGCCATCAGCTTCTTGCCCCCCTACATCATGAGCAGACGTATGTCAGGGTCATAGACTGTGACTAATCACCATTCAAGGCAGAGATGCCAACAAAATTCTAAAATGCATCCCCATGTTGGAAACAAATGCCTCTGCTGAGTACAGGGGTGAAAAAATGCCACTCACTGCTTGGAGAGCAAAGCCCAGTGTCTGAGGGTTTTATAGGTTGAAAACTAAGATGTCCAATGATTAAGCAACACTTTGCAAGATAATGTAATAAGGTAGAAAGGCTGGAAAAGAGAAGATAAAATTCCCATAGCAGTGTGGCTCACACCCTGGAGCAATAGGCAGTCACTGTCCCCAGCAAGCATTTGCTCAGTGGGCATGCCAGGAGGTGCGAGCACTGTGCCTTTCCCCAGGACATACACCAGTGAGTGAGGCTCTCCATGCACATGGGAAAGTGTGGGGTACCCACAACCACAGCTCTAACCACAACACTCAAGGACACCCTCTGTGATGACCAGATGTCACCTAAGGGCCAGTAATTGCGTAAACACCAGAGGCTATGTCTGTGGACCTGCTAACCCTCCTGGCACCATGGGGACCCTCAGATGCCCAAGAGCAGAGAGCTGCATGAGTGAGTGATATGTTGCAGAGAAAAGTATTGTCCTTGCTCAGTAGTTGTCTCACAAAAAAACAGTGCTCTATGTGGTTCATTTGCCTTCTGGCATCTACTTCAGGTCCCCTAGGCAGCTGATCCCTTCTAAGGCCCAGGGTCAAGGGCTTCTCCAAGAATAGCTCTTTCTCTGGTTTGCAGCCTGCACTCAAACCAAAGCTATGTCAGCCAGGAAGGATAGCTCTTTCTAGTTCTGTAGAGTGATGATGGCTTCAAAACATCACTAAAAGGACACCATGGCCAATAGAGACAGTCAGTGGGGGCCCCTAAAATGAACTGGGGGTAGGGACCAGGCACTGCTTACCTGTGGAGTGCTCAGCTGCAAGAGTTAGTGGATCTCTGGACAGCCAGTTCCACTCCTGGGTCTTGTTGCTGAAGTCAGCCATGCCAGGCTCTAGCCAGGACCTTCCCATCAGCAGAGCTGATATGAGCAGGTCGATGTCTGGCCTGGCCCTTGACACTCTAAGGCAGCACCGTACTCCAAGGAAATCCAAGGCTCAATGCAGACGGGTGAGTTATTGTTGCTGTGGGACCCTCTTTCAAAGAGTCCTGATGACTGTGATTAAGAAACGCCTCTGGTCCTGTAGCACATAAATACATGGCACCGGCTGGTGGGGAAGATAAGAGTGAAGATTTATCTCCATGTGTGGGTAAAGCGCATCCACTGGGCACTTGTTCAGTGTGCTCAGATACTAGGGAGATAGCAGCTCTGGAAACAGATCCTTATCTCCTCTCCCTGCAGCAGAGCCTCGGCCATCAGGCAGGGTTTCCCTAGTTCTCCAGTCTGGGGAAAGGCAGGGACAGGGGCTTAGTGGCAATCTCAGGCTCCAGAGGGTAGCTGGAGACAGCAATTTCCTTACTGCAATCAAGGATGAGCTTCTACCACTCCTGCCACAATATATATCTTTCTAAAGAACTGCTTTCCCTGAAAAAGTGCCCCCCCAGAGGGCTTCAGTGACACTCAGCAAGCATTTAAGATAGCCCCTAAGCTTCAGCCCTTCTTCCTCACCCTCTTCAGTCTCCAGCTAGATTCTCTTCCACAGAAACCTTTGCCTGATGCTCTTAAATGCCCTGTTTGTGTCTCCAGACACCAGCGTCTGAGGCTGCTTCTTCCCCTGCCTGAAGAACCTCTGCCCTTAATCCTGGTCACCCCAAGTCCTGGCGCAGTGTCCAGCTCTTCTGAGACCTTCTTCCTCATTCTTCTGCTATGGGTCCCCTGCACAGTGAGCCCTTTCCTCGGTTATGTCTCCTCACATACTGCCTTGACTTGTTATTTCACTGATTCATTTACTTACCTCTATCTCCTGATCAAAAGTAGAAATACTCACTTGAGTTATAAACTGTATAACATGCCCTGTGTGTACTTCGCTTACACTCCTTCACAATGCTTGATGTATTTCTAACCATGGCAGTTGGTTAACAGATACCTACAGAATCAGTGAAGTTCTCATAAGACTCAAAAGTCTATCTGTCACCCTGTTGGTTGACTCCATTTCCTGACAGGACCCTAAACCCAAAAGAAGGTGCCTCAGTCCACCCCTGGGAGTTAGATTAGTAGGAGGCAGGCTTCAGAGACTTAAAGTATTTCAGCAGAATTCCAGTCTCCTGTGGCAGAGGACATTGGGCAGGTCAGAGATTGTATTCACTGTAAATTATTTCTGACAGATATCACAGATATATGAAAAAACTGAAGTGATAGTAAAAGACATGGCTATTGAAAAAAAAGACTTTGCATAGAAATTTGGAGCTTCCTCCTGGCTGTATTTCAGACATTTTCCATCCTATTTCTCTCTCACACTATGCCCTTTGCTGAAGAATAATAGATAGGTCCCAAGGGCTAGCATGGCTTCCTAAAATAATACCCCCAAAGGGTCTTGAATGGGAGGCTCACCCTGACCTAACCAGAACAATGCTTGTTTATGCTTCTCACTGCCCCTCTGTGCCAGCTGCCCCATGTCAGAACAGGGCCTACGAACATAGGGCCACACTGTCCCCTGCAAGATGGCAGGACTAGAGATGGCTCTGTAGTACCGTCCTTATGTGCAGAAGCATGTATGGCACTTCATGCCCCATCAGGACATGGTGATCATCTTGGTCAGATCCCACTTTCTTTGGGCACTTCACAAAACTTCCTGAAATGACTTATGCCCCACCTCCCCATGCATTGGGATGACCACTCAACTCCCAGTTAACTCTGAACTCTAAAAACAGGGTATAGGGTACAAAGGTCAAAGAGTGTTTGGGAAGACCTAAGTCTAAATCTCTACTTTTCTGCTTGCTACTTGTGATAACTAGAACAAACGGCTTAACCTCTCTGAGCCTAAGTTTCTTACATACACAAGAGATATATTGACACCAACCCAAGTTGTTGAGAAGAGAAAATAAAACAAAGTATGTAAGACAGCCCAATTCCTGGCACACAAGGCACTGACTAAATGAATAAATGATAAATTACTCTTTCTTTTCTGATCACCCCAGCTTCAAAAAGTTAATCAATTTTTTGTTTCTTTTTGCTTTCTATTCAAAACTGTTCCCTTAATGGTTGATATCAGCTAATAGTTGAAAATATAATAATTCAGTTTAAAGTGAAAATGACTGATACCTCATATCTCATACACATACCTCTCCAGGCCTAGTCTAAACCCTGCCTCTCTCTTTGATCTTGACATTTGAGTGCATACCATATAGACCAAAGTTTCCTGGATATGACAAGGATCTCAGTCTTCAGATATGGAGGTCAGTTGAGGTCCATGGGTTGAGATTGTGAGTTGGTGAGATTTCTCTAAACCTCACCCTTTGAATGTACTCACTACACATCACCTAATACTGAAAAACATGTTGGCTGATAGAGTGTAGATTTTTAGTCTCAAAGGCAATCCCAAGACTTCATCCAAAAAGACTCCTCCCCTCCTAGTTTCTTATTGCCTTGGTGGGTCTGTCTGCTGCCACCCTTTTCCTAGAAGGTCCTAAAAAGTTAACCCTGTACTTGAGACAAACCGTAATAGCTTTGTTTTGTCAAAACCAGCAAAACTAAGAAGTCCCCATGAGGAGACTTCTGCCTATGGTGGCATGAGAAATGGCCTCAGGTAAGAACTGTGGTATTTCTGAGTAGCCCAGCATCCCCCCCAAACATGCATCCTCCATGAGGAAACTGAGTGGTCTTAGTAGTTTGTCCTTCCTCCCCCCAGTAGACAGCAAAATAAAGAACATGTACCACATCAGTGTGGCCCTCAGAGTGAACATGCTTCATCCAGGGGCTGTTTTTCCCAATTTCTAGTGGTTTCCAGTTTCACCACATCCTTCTCCAATTCCATTTTCCATCAGGTATCTTTTGGTGCATTCCTGGAGAACGAAGCTCTCTGTCTTTGGTAAGTTTCAATGTCGGTATTGTCACAGTCAGCTCTGGAGACACCTCTCCATTCTGTGTTCTTCTCCAGAAATGAAACTACCCAAGGTAGAGGGTCAAGTCACACAGAAGGACATGGCCATGCCCTGGAGGTATTTGCGGGTGTTGTGTTGCACAGAGAGAATCCACAGAATACGGAGATTGAGACCCTTTCCTGTACCATTTTCTGTTATCTCATAACGTCTATAACACAAAATTTCATGAATCAGAAGTCTCTATTGTGATGAGATAATCATGGCAGAGGGCAATGTCTCCTTCTGACATGGTCATCGGCACCCATTGGCCCCAGGTAATACACTTTTTCAACACAGCAAGGAGGAGGCTGACGTTTCTTCTTGATAGCTGAACAATCTAGCTGACAAAGCAGCCTGACAGTACAGAAAGAAAGCTGCAGGTAGGGTGGTCCACCATGATGTCACAGTTCTTCCAGTCTGGGTGTCCTTCTCCCAAATCCCACAGGAGATGAAGAAGGCCTGTATAGAGTCCACGGGCCTGGGGTGTGGGGGCCTCTCTTCTAGGCAGAATAATGTATGTTTGTCACTATTCACACATCAAGTATTAATGTTAACATGCTCACTCATAGACCATAACATTAATACAACCTAGGCCAAAAGACTTTCACAAAAGAGTGAAAATAAAATAAAGCTGAAAAACTTCTCAGCTGCCTGAATTACATTGAGAATCAGCTCAGTCTATTGTCACCCAGAGTGCTGGGGCCATTGTTGGAGATCAAAAGAAAAGAAAATGTTGTTTAGCTAAATTTATAATAGATTGTGTGGTATGTCACTGAGGAATTAGACCACAGAATATTAATGTGCATTCTTTATTTTCTGTACATTCCCAGATAGTTTGAATAACTTTGTTTCTATATGAGAAATTAAAGAACATGACAACTGCCCTGAATTAAGGCAGAGATTTTCTTGGCAGGCAACACTGGAGGAAGGCAGCCTTTTATTTCCTGGATTGGAACTGAAATGAAGTCAGTTTGCTATTGTTTTTTTTTTTTTTTCCTCAATAATTTTATTCATTTCAGGGTTTAAAATATTTCTCAGGGTGAAGAGCACTGAAGATTTTATTACCATAACTGCAATCACTGTAGCATCAAAATATAAAGAAATGTTATATTTCTAAAGGGTCGAGTTCAAGACAGAAAATGCTAATTAGGATGGAAACTGTGCTTAACTTACTCCAATTGTAGTTAAGCTATCCTTGTCCTTTATTTCACAAATAGAAGTTGCCATCAATATAGTTTTCCTCAGCTGGTCACACCTTCATTCAGGCAGAAAGGGGCCCCATTATCTTAAATATGCATATTTAAGCTGTAATTGGGGAATCAGAGAAAGAAGGAAGTAGTTTTGCCAACAGTCTTTACTATGTGGTTGTCATAGTTTAACCTTAATATTTTCTCTTATAGCAAGAATTCCATGCATACGGCAGTGTTTCGCTGAATCAGTGCTTCCTAATGCTGAAGAGTGGTGTTGGGGGTGAGTTTCTTCACACACCTCCCAGTTCTCACTCTCATATGCCAGGTGTCCTGGAGACTCTGATGCTCCTTCACGTGAGAGAGGGCTGTCCATGGTGGCGCAGCAGGGAGAGAGAAAGGGCAGACCTGGGAGCTGCAGGATGCAGGGGCTCTTAGGCAGAGCCTGGGAAGAAAGACGCCTGAGGTGAAGAGTCTGGAGCCCTTTCCTCAGTGAGTGCCCTCTATTTAGCATCGGCATCACAGCCCGTTTGGGCTGGGATCATGTCCCCCCAGAAGACATGTTCAAGTCCTAACCCATGGGACCTGTGAAGGAGACCTTATCTGGAAATTAGGTCTTTGTGGATGTAACAGTTAAGATGAAATCATGTGGGAATAGGTTGGGTCCTGATCCAATGATTGCTGTCCTTATAAAGAGAAAAACAGAGACCCAGAGGACACAGAGGAAGAAGGCCATGTGATGACAGAGCAGAGGTGGCAGTGATGCAGTTACAAGCCATGGGATGGCTCAAAAAGCTGACCACCCCCAGAGCCTCTACAGAGCCCGAGTCCCCTCCTGGTAGCCTCCGAGCTCGAGGAAGGCTCCTGCAGATGCTGATCATGGGCAGCATGTACCATCGGTTCCTAAAACAACAGTGATGTATCACAGACAAAACAGATTTGGTATCCAAGCCCACAATCCCTCATATTGGGATGTACTTGTGTGGGATACACGGTGCTTTTTTTTTTAAGTGGTGTTTGTCAATTTTTTTCTCTGTTAGCACTGGCCTCTTAACTTTGGAAATAATAATTTAGCTTTTCTCAAATGTATCACAATTTATTTTCCTCACATTTTTAAAAGGAAACGGGTACAGAGTTGGGCAGGCAGCTTCCCCAGGACACTAACTCGCACCAACAAGGGAGGGAAGGACATGAGTTCATTCTCCCGTGTGGGGGATTGTGGTAACACACTCAGCTCACTCAGACGGCTGTGGCATCGTCCATGGAGGGAACAGAGCCAGGACCTCCAGGCATCCTGGGGCTTCCATTTGCTTGAGTCCCATCTAAGGATTTATATTTTCTGGACCCCAGCGTCTCTGCACTGCATGCCACCTCCCTGCTTCTACAGGAACTTGAAAGGTCCAGGGAGCAGGCAGAGTCCTTTCAGCAGCCACAGGTCAGCATGGGTACTAGGGGGGCAGCCGGGGGTCAGGATGCTCCAGTCGGGGACAGGGGCAGTGGGCCAGCATATTGTCCCAGAGGGAGCTTTTCTCAGGTCCATCCATCTTCATTCCTGTAATTAGGTTCTCCCACTTGCAAAGACAGTGTTGCTATGACACACATTGGCAAATCGAGGCAAATTTGAGGTCTGGTCATTAAAGTGGTAGGTCTATTGTTCCTGGTGGTGTAACTGGTGATCAAGGAGGCAATAAAACGGCCGGCAGTTAAAGGCCTGCACATTGAAAGGGGCCTGTTTCCAGGCGGGCAGCCCTGTGAGGCTGTAACTTCACCCTCCTGTGAACCAGAGTTTATGGAAAGGCCTGGTGACATGCCTCTTGTTTAACCTCCAGGAGGAGGCAAGCAAAAAAAAAGGGTGGGGGGTAAAACTAAAGAGAATTAATGAGCCTTCACATATTGTCCTATTTCTTTTGTTATTAAGAAAAAAATCTGGGCGAAACAAAGAAGTGACAGGAGAGTGTCTGGAGCAGAAACCATTAAAATCAGGTTGTAAATTCCACAAAACATTAACTTCATTACATGGCAATCACTGCGTAATTGGCAGAAGGGACGATCCCACCTTCTCATCACTGACTGGTTGTGCAGGAATCAGCACTTGTGCTTCTGGCAAAGGTCACGCCCGAGAACGGTCTGAGTTTACATAAAATGGGGACAGAGCACCTTCCTTCACCAGCATGTCCAGCCTTCAATGCCCCTCCCTACCTTGGAGTTTCAGACTTGGGCCCATGAACCCTAGAATTGCGGGGGACTGGGGAATCCACGTAGGGGTGAACCTCATCAGTGCCACCTTCCTGGAAACACAACCAGAGGACCTAGACCCACTGCTTCAGGGAATAACCAGAGGCTTGGTGTTCACCTGCAGATTTATTTAGGGAAAAAGTGTCTCTTAGAATACAGCCCACTGCAGCCTCTCCCACAGAACTTGGCTCTGTGGGCTTTGCACCCTTACTCAGCCTGGCATGCATCCCAGGGTGGTCCAGAGGCCAGACCCCAGGGAACCCAAAGCAATGTTCCTCCATGGGGACATGGGCCAGCTGAGGCACAAAGATTTAGCCAAAACCACCCCAAAGGGAAACAAAATGAAAACACACACGCACACACAAAAGAAACAGGCCCACAGTGACCCCCAGAGCAGCAAATGAAGAAAATAAAAAAAGCATGACTCAGATTCTCAAACAGGGAAAATTTCTGGAAAACAAATTAACACAGAATTGCCATAGGATGCAGTCAGTCCCCTTCTGGGTATAGATCCCAAAGAATTGAAAACAGACCCAAGTGGATACTCACATACCCTTGTTCATGGCAGTGTTATCTGCAACAGCCAATAGGCAGAAGCAACCAAGTATCCATTGACAAATGAATGGAGGAACACAAGATAATATGTACAAACTGCAATGTTATTCAACCTTAAAAAGGAAGAAAATTCTGACACATGTGACGACATGGATGGGCTCTGAGGACATTGCACTAAAGACACACGCCAGGCAGAAAAGAACAAATACGTGTGCTTTCACTTACACAAAATATCTAGAATAAGCAAATTCATAGAAACAGAAAGTAGATTAGAGATTATCAAGGACTTGGAAGGGGGTGGGGATCAGGTGTTGGTATTTAATGGGGATATACATTCATTTTGGGAAGAAAAAACCTCTGGAGATGGAGGGTGGTGGTGGCTGCATGACAATGTGAATACACTTAATACCATGGGTCTCTACATTTAAAAATGATTAGGATAATAAATCTCACATTATGTATATTTTAACACAACTTTTTAATTCTTGAAGAAGAATAATTAAAAGAAGCCATGATAAAATAACACGACACTACCAAAATGTAGGTTTGATTCACTCAAAAAGAACCACTTTTACAGCATAAGAATTAAATAAAGTTGACCTTCATTTTTAGAACTCACCTATGGCCAAGGCTGTGACAACAGCAGCTAACTCTGATGGAGACTTGAGACACGCTCAGTATTCCATCCAGACTGCTTTCTAATCACAATATCCCTGTGAAGGAGGTACAGTTATTACTCCCAGTTTGCAGACGAGGAAACTGAGGCTGAGTAGGTTAAGTGAGTCCACTGATTCCTCATCAGCTGTGACATTGAAATTGGAATCCAGGCCATTCTGGCATTAGCGCCTTAACTCAAAACAGCACATTTGTATTCATCATAATAATAGTAATTTACAGTGATGGAGCTTTGCCCTTCTTTAAAGAGTTTTTATAAATATTTATTTGCCTGACCTGAATAGAGAAGTTTAATAATCTAAACCAGTGCACAAGGAAAGACAAAAGCAAGCTGAGTGGGCAAAGTGAGAGAGGAGTGGTGTTTGGGACAACAGGACCCAGACCCATGACAACAGCTTGGGGCATGGGTGCCACAAGGACCTTGGGCAGCTCTGCCAAAAGGAGAGAACGGCAGCCAGACGCCATCTCCAGGCCTGTCCCACAGTTGGGCACTCACAGATACATGCCATGTAGTCCCTTTTGGGCATAAATGCCATTGTTGTCATTTTGTGACACAAAATGAACAAACCTGGGTTCTCGAACTATTTGTTTCTCAACCAAGCTGTTCACAAACAAGCTGTCAAACAAAACTTCGGTTCTCGATTCTCGATCCAACAACCCTTTCACTCTGGTACCTGTGTGATCGGTCGTGCATCTCTCAGGCAACAAACAGAAGAGATCCAGTTTTAAACAAATAACTCCTCCAAGTTTTCCAGAACCAATTTAGTACGATGACCCAGGTTCTACTCACTCGTTCATGACCAGAAGGCTACCTACAGTGGCAAACTGAGAAGAGACTGCAGATGTTCTGAGCCCTGTATCTGCTGTCTCCATCAGCACAGGTCTATAATCTAGGACCTAAACACTGGTCAGAAACTTCTAGGAACAGAGGTCCTAAATCTGTGTCATGAGTTGTTTAGGGTGAATGGGAATGCATCAGAGTCCTGGGGCTGCTGTGACAAAGTACTACAGACTGGCAAGGGAGGGGGCAGCACTTAACACATCAGAAATTTATGTTTTCACAGTTCTGGAAGACAGAAGTCAAAAATCAAGATGTTGACAGGTCCACAACCCCTCTGACTTCTCTAGCAGAGGTATCCTTCCTTTCTTCTTTTTGCTTTTGGTGGTATCAGGCACTCCTTGGGTGAGGTCACATCACTCCAACCTCTGCCTCTGTTGTCACACTCTCTCCTCATCTTCTCGTGGCCTCCTCTGGGTCTGTATAAATTTTTTTCAAAATACGGTTTGGGAGATCACACTTTATACCTCACCCTTTGGGGCCTGCTAGGAACTGAAGTTAGTTATAGATCTAGAATCAAAGAGGGGCAGTAGGTAAAGGATGTGGGAAAACTGGAAGGATCTTTCAGTGCTACAACCTCAGGGGAAGACATTATATTACAGATTTCTAGATGATCAAGGTATATCTCCCAGACAGGGGATGAATGGTTGCTTCTACAGGCAAAGATGTCTCATCAGAATTAGAAGTTCAGTGTGCCCAGTTTTTCCAGAGTCTTCTCATATACCTTCATTGCAATTTTCAGGATCCCTTTCCTCCGCTATCAACACCCTCACTTTCAACACCCTATAAGATTGAAAATTCAAATTGTGTTGAAATTCAGCCATTCTCAGGGTGAAACTCTAAATTTGGTTTTCAGAAATCTCAGCCTTACAGTTACAAAAGATAAAGATTTCTGTCAGAGAAAGAATAAACTTCCAGATAGTTTATGCAGAGCTGAGATTATCCTTTATTTCTCTCATTTTCTCTACCTATTTTGAGGCAACCAATCAATCCCATTGTACCCCTTAAAATAAAGTATCATATAGTATATTTATGCAGTCATTAAGAACATTCTCTGTTAGTTCAATTATCAGTATTCAAAGGTGATGTCTTGCATGTCCTTATTGTCACATCACACCATGACTAGGAGTGATTGCTTTACCACTAGAAACAGCTTCATAAGTGCCTTTAAATCTAATCAAATGGGGAGCCAATTCCAGAAAATCCAGAACTGTATCAGAAAGCTCATCTTTAGGATTTGGTCCCTTTAGAACTACTCCCAGAACCAACATTGGCATCGTTTGGGACTTCATCAGAGAAACAGAAAGAGTAACAGATACGTAGATGTAGATAAAGATTAGGGTGCAGATGTAGACATAGACATATATCTTGTCACAGGTGTGGACATACTTGTAGATGAAGGTGTAGGTAAAGAACAGATGTAGATGAAGATGTGTAGGTAGATGTGAATACAGATAGTTTTTGTAAAAATAGGCTCACAGTATTGTGAGGGTTGGCTAGGACAGTCTGAAATCTGTAGCGTAGGCCCAGCTAGCTGAAAACTCTAAGGCTGGCGCTGATGCTGTGTCCACAGGTGAGATTTCTTTATCTTTCTCAAGGAAACCTATTTTCTACCCTTAAGACCTTTGAACTGATTGGGTCAGGCTTATTCAGAGTATTAAGATGACCTACTTAAAGTCAACCGATTGTATATGTTTACCACATTTACTAAATACAGCTACAGGAGTGTCTCCTTAAGTAATGGGATACTATAACCTAGTCCAGTTGACAAAACTGACCATGGCGGGGACTAATTCAAATGTCATACTCATCAAATGACTGTGTCCTCCATGTATTCTCATCCTGCAGAGCCCAGAACCTGGAGTCTCTTTTGGGTGATCTTATGTTCACTTCTGCATACCACATCTGCATGAACACACACACATATGTGGAACACACACATGTGCACTGACTAGCCCCCTTTCCCCTTCCTCTAGCCACACTCGCAGGACCTTCTCTCTGTCTATTATTTCTTTTTTACCTTTCTAGTACACCCAGCTTAAGACTTTTTTTTTTTCAGAAGTATCCCCAATAATGTGTCACTTGCCCTTTTGATTACCACCTGGCTTGACATCTATGGCCAGCACTGTTTTGAAAACTTAATTGAAGACATACTTTCTCCCGTAGGTCCCCAGGGCTTTGCCAGTCCCATCCAGGCAGGGTGAGGAGTTGGCACTACCTGTATCATTTGTGAGAAAGTAAAGACCAAAGAAAATTGGATAGAGGAGTAAATTTTGTACTCTTACAGCCAATGTAGGCTTTTGAAACTCAAGGAAAACAATCAGTTTTGAAAAAATAAAGGGATTTCCATTGCAAGAAAACATAGGCACAAACAGGTGGTGAAAAATAGAAGACAGAGTAAAAATCCTCAGGATCTGAAAAACAGAATCCAAGGAGAAGCTAGGGAGTTCCTGATAGGTCATCTGAGGAAGGGGTCTATGTTCTGTCCTTCTAAGCCAAGCTCCATGGGAAAGACAATTGGAATAGAAAATGTCACAGAGTTCAGAGCCTCCAAGAATAGACAATATCTGTGCCTCATCTGCTGTTGGCTCTCCGCATCTCCTCTGTGCGTGTCCTGGAGCCTCAGTGTGGAGATGACTGCCTCACACACCTGGGCCAAGAGTTATGTATGCATTTGTGTGGGGGCAGCCAATTGGTGTCTTTCTTGTGCCCTCCACGGCTCCATGCAGCAACCCACCTGAAGCCAGAGGCCATGAAGGACAAGTGAGCATCCAGGGAGAGTGCTGCCCCCACCTGGAAAAATGCATGGGTCTCCTTAAGTTTGGAAGCTTGATCCACTCTGAGAAACTGTTGGCACACTTAGATGAGAGAAGATGAAACCAGATGATCACTGAAAGTTACCTTGCATTGATGGGGTCAATTTTCTGCACCCCGGGAGAAGGAGAAAGAGAAAGAGGAGAACACGTCGGGTTTTTAAAAATCAGGTAGTTTTCTGGTCGGCAGATGAGTATGGGTTAAGATTCTATTCTCACCACCTAAATTCTCTCCAGTCCCTGTATACAGTTTAAGTGCAACTGTTTGTCTATTTTTTTACTCAACAAATATTAATTGATCATCTACTAGATACAAGACACTATTCTAGGCCCCAGGAATAGATCAGTGAAAAAGACAGATAAAAGTTTTTAACCGAGAAAAAAAAAAAAGAAGTTGAGCAGGATAGTTACCTGTGACTTAATGTATCCTTCCCTTTTTTTCTTTTTTTTTCATTATAAATTTCAAATTCCTTCAGATCAGACACTAAAAATTCCTCTGTATTTCTTCAATTCCAGCCATTGGTGGTGGACCTTATTCTTTATGTGGGTTATTTGTATTTTTACTGAATGATTTTAAAGTGAATAAACAAATTAATCAGTGACTTAGCTTTATTGTGTGAGAAAAGGTACATTTATGAAAACGAGCAAAGCAATTAGTGTGAACAGACTGTGACTTGTGACCATGTCCCATGTGAAGACTGAGTGGCGATGAAACCCTCCTCAGGTCACCCAGTTGCTTATTTTACCTACTGATTTGTTTAGCCTTAAATCCACTGATTGCTTTCCAAATGATGTTTTTCAAGTGGTGTTTTTTATTCCACAAGAATTCTTTTTAACTTTATGTGGATAGACAGTTCATTTACTTTCTAAAACAAGCTAGTCCAGGGTCATAACTCACATCAACTCTCAGTCTTGCTTTAGCACATAAAATCTCCCAGAATGGGGCTCTCACCTTGACTGTCAAAATTCTGCAGGAGGGTGCTTACAGCCTGCTGCAGCCCTACAGGTGTCCTTGCCGCTTCTAAACTTGGCAGAATGAGAAATAACTAAAAACGCATAGGATTATTCACAGTCTGAAGCATCCTTGGCATTTTGCTAATTAATTAAAGTAGCTATCAGTAATTGGCAACTGTATAATTTTGCAGAAGAAATATGAGAAGAACACAGTTATGCCCCTTAATCGTTTCTGAAGCAGAAATGCTAATCTGAGTGGTTGTCTAGTTCAAGTTATGTTCCAAATGGTCCAGTGTTGGCAGAGCAGTCATTTTTTTCTGAATTGAAGTAATCTCAAGAATGTGAGCACCTAGGACACTGCCAAATTAAAGTGTTAGTGACAATCAGGCTAAGGTTTGAGATATTCAAGTATGGAAGGGCCCAAGTAGACGAGGCCAGATGTGTGCCTATCTCGTTAGTCATACTTTTCCTTCCATACTTGGGTCTGGGAGTTCTCGTAGGCAGAGGCCAGGAGCTCTGTTCCCATCTATTTGCAGGTGATCCAGGAGGGGACAAGCGTCATGCAGGACTCTGGATCCCAGGGCTGGGCACAGCTGTGCCTGAGCCTGATCAAAAATACCTGGGCCACTTCACATGGTCTCCTTTCCATGCTGAGATCTAGCCCATCAGATAGGTTGTGTGTGTGGGGGGGGGGCGGGGGTCAGAAATCGAAGGTGAAGCATAACAAAGAAGAATTTCTTCTTCAGGCCTACCTTGTAGATCTCTAACTTACCTGAAAATGAAGGTTGCAGACCTCTAGGTTAGCTCTTTCGTTTAGATTTTGCCCACAAGAAGACCATTTGCATTCAGGTCTGCATGGTAATATACACATTGCCTTAAACAATCAAATTGTGTGAATTGACCTCAGAGACTCTCATCTCAGATGTTCCTTATACTTCTGAGTGTAGAATTTTCTGAAGTATTTGTTACAGTAGATATGTCTCTTGATGGCTATTACATACATATTGAAGATAAACTAAGAAGGTTGCAATAAGAAATGTAATGCTTCTCTAAATGATGAAGGACACTTGCTTATTTTTACTTGTCGAATTAATATTTTGTTACATTAAATTACACTATGAAGGATAAATTTTTATTTTATAATTATAAATATAGTATTTGCAATTCATATTTTAATGTACACATATTTATAAACACAATGTACAGAACTTATGAAAATGTAATTTAAAATTATAATATAAAATATACCTTACTCTTGTGGCCTTTATGATTTTCTATATGCAATCACAAAAGGTCCCACATAGTAACAGCACGCCTGAAAAAGAACAAAGTTGTGGGAATCACACTACCTAATATCAAACTATACTACAAGTCCATAGTACTCAGAACAACCTGGTACTGGCATAAAAACAGACACATAAATCAATGGAATAGAATAGAGAACCCAGAAGTAAACCTACACCTTTACAGTCAATTAATATTCAACAGAGAAAGCAAGCACCTACAATGGGCTAAAGATAGTTTATTCGATAAATGGTGTTGGAAAAATTAGACAGATATATGCAGAAAAATGAAACTACACCATCTTCTTACACCACACAAAAGAATAAATACAAAATTGATCAAAAAAAAAATGTTAGGCCCCAAACCATAAAAATCCTAGAAGAAAACATAGGTAGCAAAATCTTGGATATTGCTTATAGAAATTTTTTATCGAATATATCTCCCCAGGCAAGGGAAACAAAAGAAAAAAATAAACAAATGGGACTCTATCAAACCAAAAAGTTTTTGCACAGCAAAAGAAACCATCAACAAAATAAAAAGACAACCCACTAAATGGGAGAACATATTCACCAACACATCTGATAAGGGGTTAATATCCAAAATTTATAAGGAACTTATAAAACTCAACACCACAAAAACAAGCAACTCAATTAAAAAATGAGCAAAGGAACTGAATAGACACTTCTCCAAAGAGGACATACAGATGGTGAATAGACATATGAAGAGAAATCACTAGTCATCAGAGGAATGCAAATTAAAACCACAATGAGATAGGATCCCACACTTGTTGGAATGTCTATCATCAATAAATCAACAAACAACAAGTCCTGGCAAAGATGTGGAGAAAGGGGAACCCTTCTGCACTGTTGGTGAGAATGCAGACTGGTGCAGCCACTGTGGAAAACAGTATAGAGATAACCCCCAAAATTAAAAATGGATCTGCTTTTTGACTCAGCAATCCCACTTCTGGGAATATATCAGAAGGAACCCAAAACACTATTTTGAAAGAATATAAGCACCCCTATGTTTATTATAGCATTATTTACAATTGCCATGATATGGAAGCAGCCTGAGTATCCATCAAAAGATGAGCGGATAAAACAACCATGGGACATTTACACAATAGAATACTACTCAGCTGTTAAAAAGAAGAAAGTTTTACCTTTCGCAATGGTGTGGATGGATCTGGAGAACATTATGCTAAGTGAAATGAGCCAGTCAGAGAAAGACAAATACCATATGATTTCACTCATATGTGGAATCTAATGAACAAACTGAACTAACAAGGGAAATGGGGACAAACTCATAGATGAGGAGCAGGATGGCAGCTGGTGACGGGGGGGATGAGGGTGTGGAGGGATCGAACAAAAAGGAAAGAGGACTCATGTACATGGACAACAGTGTGGTGATTGTTGGGGGGAGGGGGGAACAAGAAGACTAAATGGTAATGGAAAAAACACAAAAATAATTAATAAAATCTACCTCACATTTTTTGAATTATTAAATTTCCTACAAAAGTAAGACAATATATAAGCACTTGACTAATTTCTAAAAATTCTTATTGGGCATATTTCTTTTCTTAAGAGATGTGCTCTCACACAGAGTCCCATATCTTGTTTTTCCCAGCGCTGTAAACCCAAGAGTCAGAGTGGCATTTAGAAGAATTATTGGAAAAAGAGATATTCCCTGAATTTCTTAAATTTCTTGGAGTTGATTTCTAATTCCTGTTTTGGCTGTAAAAGAAAGCATGATCAGTGGTTGAGCAACTGGAGTCCATTGAAGGTGTGACTTAAAAAGTACTATGAAGACTAGAAGGTAAGAACTGACACGGGAGACCAAGGTGGGGTGTGATGAACAGCTCAGAAACCAGGCCCAGCGTGTGAGGTGACTGCCACAGACCTTGACAGAAAAGGACCTTCACCATCCTGCCCAAGGTATAAATATCAAGGAAGGCGTGAGATTGAAGTCAATGGTTCCTCAGAACCTGAAGTTAACATCTATTCATTAGAAGCTGGTCTTTTTTTCATTTCCATCAATGTCCACAGATGAAATGAAGACTGGAAACAGCCCTGTCACCCACTTTGTAGGTCATACATAAAACAAGGGGAAAATTCACATACGCATGGTGTTAAAACGAGGCTGGGGTATGAACAGACAGGCACGTGCCATTAGAAAACATAGATCCCTTAACTCCACTGAGAGTAATATTCTTTTCCTCACTGTTCTGGCTGATTTCTGCCTAAACAAAACAGAGTTATAGGCAGACCACCACTGAGAAATAAAATATTACATGAAATACTTCAGATCATCAGAACAGTGCAATCTTGATTTGTATATATTTTTGTCCTTTTTTATATATGAGAAAGTGAATCAAAGCTGACCACGAAATAATTTCTGTAAAGGGAAATTTACTTTTTCTTGTGAAATCATTCAAAATTCTGAGACTACAGCCAAAAGTAAACTGGAGAATTTATTTTAAAACTTTGGTGAGATGTGAAAGTGTTAACAATTCTTGGGGTACTAGGATTAAAAAGAAAAATATAGTAAACTGTCTTTTTAAAAAATTCCTGTCTGGAGTACTTTCTCTCCCCAGGCTCTTCCCTTCTAGTCTCAGCGTGCGTGTGTGCATCTGTGAGTATGTGCATGTGTGACCGTGTTTGTGTGTCACAGGCATGGAATCCTGCAATTCAGATTATTTTATAATTGTTTCCAACAACAATATATTGACTAGATTTCCATTCACTCAACAAACATTTATTGATAAAACAGCTTATATTGTTGTGGAATGCCAGTTTTAAAACCTCTAGCAAGGGGTCCTCCCTCTACCATGTTGTTTTCACACTTTCCCCCAAATGTCAAATTGTCTTTTGAAATGGTGTGGATACCTTCAATCTACTCCTATGCAGATAAAAGTGTAACAGCAGGAGTTCTGAGAGTGCCAGTGACATTGAACCTGAATTCTCATACCATCATGGAAGTACAGACTTTTTAGGCATGAGTTTTCATTGATTCTGGTTAAGATGCATTGATTTAATTTAATCCATTGATTTTGGTTAAGATTTCATTGATTCAGGACAAGGGGGATAGTTGTCTCTGGGAGACAGTTACAAAGTATTGAGTGTTTTTCTCTGCATGGTGGGATTTGGGGAATTTCTGCACTTTTCTGCCAGAGCATGGGTCAGATGAAAACTCCTAGGAAATCCTGCCAGGGTGTCCTTCAAGCTCTTCCCAATCAATGGCAGATCCTTAGGGATCACACATTCTTATGTGGTCTATTCTTCACTGGAACCCAGTCACATCTCACCTCTGTGAACCCAAGGTAGAATGTATGACACAGAAATTTTTGTTCACAACTCTTTTGTGCTCTGAGTTCCATATGGCTGGTGGAGGATGTGCCTCTGTGCTTGGAGAAAGTCAGGGGACCATCTAGGTCTGTGTCTCTGTGGCCTCTGCTCCAGAGTCCTCCCATGGTTCAGACCTGCTGCCACTGGCTGAGACTGTCCCAGGTGGCTCTGGGTGCAGAGGGCTGGGTGGCTTGAGCAAGGTTAAGCTGAGACTGGATGCTTGAACCCAAATGTGTGATGTGATGATGCTCTAGTATTGCCCTTGTAACTGCCCATTTATCTTTCCGAACTCTCTCCCCTGGGCCTACCTAAGTGAGTGTCCTCTCCACCTTTTTGAAAGGAAGGACACAGATGAGAAGAGGGTTCACCTGAAAAAGTTGTGGTAATGCAAACCATGCCCAGTGAGGAAAAGCTGAGTGGCATGAGAGCCATTTCTCCCTTTCCAGAAATAACTATACATAATTTCTACTGGAAAGAGATCCCAAGCCTTTCCTTTATTTTTCCTCTTTCTGACAGGCTTTTTCTCTTTTTGAATGAGTGTCACATCTGCACATGCTGTACCAGCCATCCCAGGCCGTCAGAGGTAGACAAGATGTCTCCAAGTGTGCTGAGGAAAGGGGTAAACCCTGTGTTGTAGTGCTCCTTAGTTTAGTGAGGGTTGATCCCATGCCTCTCCTGCCTCTCCTAGACTCTATGCTTCCCAAGGGAAAAGATTTCATATGGCTAACTCTAGGACCCTGAAGGACCTGGCACATGGTGCGAGCCAGGAAGATATTAACTGAATGAATCAACACCAGCTCTTCCCTTGTAGCTGCCTTTCTGGGAGTCTTGACCTGGGATTAGCACGTAAAGGAAAACAGTTCGTTCATTGGACTAAGCTTGAATCTTCTGGAAGCTGCACAACCTGCCTACGCATGACAATGAACACATTCTACTTTGCAAATTTAACATTTTTTTCCTAACTCAAAAGTTTCTTTCTCTCTTCCCCCACATCCTGATCATAAACAGGCAGGAGAGAGAACTGGCTTCTTACACTGGTCTCAGTGAGGCAATTCCCCCATTTTTCCATTCCCAGAGCTCTACTATCAATAAAGCCATCGTGTTCCAGAAGTGCTCAGAATACACCCACCTTTCCATTGCATGCTCAAATGTGTCCTGCAGAGGAGGCACATGCACGATTTCTCACCTGAGAATCCCTGTATGCAGTCAGAGCAGTCATACAACCTGGTGAGCATGGGCAGCTCCTGGCGGTGAGCGTATGAACAGTTCCTCTAACTCAGAAAATTGGTAGAACCTATGAGAGCTACGTGTGCTGGACCTTACCCAGAAATTCCACTTCTCGGTCTAAATCTGACAGACGTGCCTACACAGATTCACAGGAGACATAGAGAGGAATGTCGATAGCAGCGCTCTTTGTAAGAGCCCCAAATTGGACATAATCAAACCATCATGATGATTCAATAAATCAGAGAGGATAGAATACTACACAACAATAAAATTAATAACCACATCTGCACACACGCCCCGAGGGGAGAAGCCAGGCACAGACATTTGTGTAAGAAGCAGGCAGCAGCTGCCCTTGGCGACAGGACACCAATGCCATTTGGGGGAAGGGGTGTCTAATGACCAGAAGGGCGGATGAAGGCTTCTGGGTGCATGTAATATTCTTGATCGCTCTGTTGACTCTTTGCAGAAACTTACTGTGTGGTACACTTACCGTTTGGGCACCTTTTCTGTGTGCATACCCTATTCACTACAAAGCCCACCTCAGTAAGAAAGAAGCTGGAATGAAAAGCCCAGATTCAGACTCAGGCTGACCTCCCTTCTAGCCAAGCGCAGGCCCCGCCCAGCTCCTTGCTTTGTAGACACTCGGTGCTCAACTCTATTTACACTCTCCCAATGCATGTCTGTGAATGAGCAAAGGAAAGCAGGAGCAAATGAATGAAATTACCTTCAAATGTATCTCTCACAGAAAGGAAACAGTCCATACGCTGACCCTGGGCGAGGGCAAGCTGGGATTTCTAGTCAGTCACAGGGCTTTAAAACAGGAGGAGGAGTAGCTTCATGGGTGGATTTGCAAGTTCGTTTTCCTAACCTGGACATAAAATGGTGTTGGGCCTGTAGCTTTTAACATCTGTTATTAGTGAACTTCAATAAACATTTAAAAAGTCTCCGTGTTTATTAAATTATCACATGATGGTTTTCCAGAAATCACACGTTTTCCAGACTCTGTGTTAAACCAGAGGTGTTAGAGTTGTGTTTTGTTTTCGGCGAGCATGAGGGAATTTCTTAACCTGTTTTCAGTTATACAAACCAATAACCATACATTTTTCCTAATTCAAAAAACACTTTGGAGGACTTCTAACAAAATTAGCCGGTTCGAAACCCCCAGCTTGGCACATAAATGATGTGTGACGCAGAGCCGCGGCTTTGCTGAATTAAAGATGGAGTTGAGAGCTAAGCGAGTTTTAGCATTGCTGGGTGTCAGGTCGAATATGGGAACAGGCGGCTCACTGTGCACAGCAGCTGTCTGCAGGCAGTGTCCCCAACTAAATGTGAGCTCAATGGGGTCATTACTTCCTACACCAGTAACTCTTTCAAATCCTAACCAAAGTACAGCTACATTGTAAATGTAAAAATAGTCCTTTTCTCATAAGTTTGAAAATTTCATTTTGTAGTTATTTAACATTTTTTTACGTTAAATCGGGAATGTGCTTTGGCTGTGTCTATGGTCTGTCAGAAAGTCAGAATAAAAGGTGAAACTTGGGCCATGGATCAAATGTCTTGTTTTCTGGCAACAGGTATGTTTTTATATGTTTAGGAATTTATATGGTTTTCTAAGTTGTACATGTGTCAGTGTGCGTGAACTGAGACACTCAAATTCACAGGAAAGACTGTGACTGAGGCTGCAACCGTTTAAATTTAGGCTCTTCCAAACTTTTTTTTTTTGCCCACAGAGAAAGAAAAGAATTTAAATCCGAAAAGCCCCCAGGGGCTGTGTGTCTCCTGCTGTGCCCAGTACAGCCCAGGCCCTGCTGTCTACAGATCATCCAGCACTAGAGTGTGGTCTGCAAGGATTCCAGGTGGGGAATACTTGCCAGACTGCTGATTTGATCTTCTCCGGGGCCACTGCAGAAAATGATGAACGCTGCTGATGAGCAGGTTCTGCAAGAAATGATGGTCGGGCTTGTGGGGTTGGCTGGTCTTGTTCTGGGACCAGGATCTAAGACAGACACTTAAAGTCATCTGTCAGATCCTTCTTTATCTCTTGTATTCTTGAACAGTTTTCACAGTTTTTTCTTTTCCCAATGACATTAAGTTTTTAAAAGATGGTGTGGCATTTATATTCTCAAATGCCCCTCACCATGTCTGATTAGTTCTTCTTGGGGTCATGTGACATGTCTCTCTGTCCAGATATTTCTGGTCAACAAGCAGCATCACCATCACCCCCTAAGTCTGTTGGAAATGGGAATTCAGGGGGCCCAAGCAGCCCCACTGAACAAGACCCTCTGCATATGGTCCCAGAATCCAGCTGGGATTCTGTGAAATTTGGGATGCGCAACTGTGAAGTTTAAACACATTGGGGGCAAAATATGTCATAGGTGATGTTGCAACTTCCATCCTATAATGTCAGAAGTCACCGAGGTCAGGTGCCGGCATTTTCGGGACACTCAGTATGTCAGCTTTGTGGTGGTGGCCCTGGAAGAGGAGCTTTGTCCCCACTGCAGTGTGTGGGTCAACTCCTCAGTGGGCTGAACCAGCACCATGCCAATGTCCCACCAGAGGAGGACTTTCTTAGTCCTTTCTTGGGATGGGCGGTCCTAAGCCCCAGGCCAATGCTAGTGGGTACAATTCAGTCATGCTTGCCTTAGTCCCGATATATGGGTCAGTTACTCCAGGCCAGGCACTGTTCTAGAACTGTCTTCATATCTGTCACCTCATTCAGACTTGACAATGAGTCTCTGAGGTCAGGACTGTGACCACCACTCCAATTTGCATACAGAGAGACTGAGGTGAGGTACAGCAAGTCAATTGCCTCCTGTCACAGCTGGTGAGTGACAGGACTTGACCGAGAACCTGCACCCTTGACTTCTCTGTCCCTCCACCCCTGATGCTGCCTGTGTGCCCAGGCACAGAGCCCTCTGTCCCTTAGGAGGCCCAGGCTGCGAGAGCCCCTGGAAAAACTTCTTCTCCTCTTATGCTTTGGAAGCCTAAGTGCCTGGGTCCTGTCACCCTTCCAGGCAAGGTGTGCCAACTCTGTCTCTTTCAACCACATTCCCCATGAGTGGCTACCACAGACGTCCCTCTTGGATCTGACACTGGGTCCACCTGGCCAGTGTTGGGCATATCGGTGTCTTTCTACACTGTAGGAAAAACCCTGCCCCCTCAGGACCCACCTCTTATCGCCAGATAAGCAGAGGGGCAGCACTGGAGCCCCGCCTCCTTTCACTCAGGCTCCCATCACAGGACATGTATAAGATCCACAGGAGCACACACTTAGTTATAGGGCTCATTTTTCATTTCAGATCTTATCATTACACAGAGGAGTAGTACAAGGTGATCCTGCAGACCCTGTAAAGGACATGCAAGGTCACCTCAATTATGCAAGGTACACACCGATTACCCTGAATAAGAAGGACGTCTTACTGGAAGGCCTTTCGCTTGCAACACTGACCACCCACCAGCACTGCCGGCGTCTCTCTCTCCATCGTCAAAATCAACATGCAGGTCCAGCTCTTGTCAATCTTCTTGACAAAACAGACGCAGAGTTTGCTGTGTGACCCATGCTTGGGTTGTGTCGTGATTCCCACAGAGAGGGCGTCGGCCGGCCTTCTGTCACACAGGAAGCCAGGTAATTAGGGTTCTCACCACAGAGAAGCATAGCCTGCTGGTAATTAAGGACCACGTCATTGCTTGTCAGACCCACAGCACTGTGTGATGACGAAATCTATTGCGGCTTTGTGGGTTTTCTTTGGGAGAGGCCACACCTCCTCAAGGCTCTGCCTGGACCGGCACCTATCTCACCCCACCCAGGGGTCATCCTTCTCTGCTCCCCTGAAAACTGTCTCACTGCGTGTGTGTGTCCATGTGTGTCTGTGTATCCGTGCATGCCTATGTGGGTATGTGTATTAGTGGGTCCCAGGTCTCTGTGTGTCCAAGTGTTTTTTTGTGGACCGGACACCTTCCAGTAGAGTGCAAGGCCTCCTGGATAGGTGGGCCTTTGATGCCAAGAGCCACTAGACCCAATTTATCACTCAGGACAACCAAATCGTGCACAGTCCTTTAGCTTCAAAACTAGTACCTTTGCATATCAATAATAGAGCCCATATTTTAATTGACCTTTTTCCAGTAGGAGGGCTGGTTTCTATTGAGTCTTGCATATTTCCTTCTGTCACCCTGATATTCACTGGCCCTTACTAGCCTATTTAGAGTACAGTGTGTAGCTAGTGAGTCTGGGATCGACCAAAGCCAGCCGTCACCTCACTAGCCTATAGTGCATGGCCTTCTCCTCATTGATAGTATTCATCAGACCGGGTAGGAGTCCAGGTCATTCCCATCAAAATCAGCACTATGAAAAGCAACTAGCTGTATATCCTTGACCTATACCTGAGCAGCACATGTTGGCCTCAGGGCTTGACATCCCCACCCGCCTGTGGTATAGGGAGGGCAGTCTATGTCCAGGTGTGGAAGATACCATCTAAGTTGCTGCAAAAGTATCTAATGGGCATTTCTTTGAAAACAGGGTCTGGGAAATATGATGAACTTGAGAAAAACAGAACTTATAATACATGCATAGCTTCTTTAAAAAAAATAAACAGGCCTTCATTTGGCTCATATTCTCAAACTTATTTTTAGGTAAAGATGCTCATCAAACTTTGACATCAGTGAAAAACAGACCCTAAGGTGACCTCAGTGACCCTTAGTTTGTGCCCTTGTATAATCCTCTCCCCTTCATCAGCCCAACAAAATCTCACAAAGGTGCTGGGATGTCCCCTTCTGTGAGATATTACACAATTGAAGACTCTCTAGCTGGTAACACAGACTCACTCCAGAGTCTCATTCTTTTGCTGACTTATGAAGAAGTTATGGCCACATTGGGAGACCCATATGGTACAGAGCCAAGAGTGACCTCTCATTGCTGAGGACAGCTTCTAGTCAATGCTAGCCAAGAGCTGTGGCCCTAAGTTCTAGAACCACAAAGAAATGAATAGTGCCGACAACTTGAGTGAACTTGTGAGCAGCTCCTTCCTTCCCCAGTCAGCCTTTGGGTGAGCACCTGGCCCTGGCCAACACCTTGGCTGCATCCATTCAGGGAGCCCACAGAACCTGTGAGGCAATAAAAGCATGTTGTTTTAAGCCACTAGATAGATTTCTGGTCATTGTTCATGCAGCAATAGAAAGCAAGTACACTGTCATGGTTTTAAACTGTGTCAGAAAAATTGCATTATTAAAGAAATTCTGAGTTAAATTCTCTTAGAAATTAAAAATCTGATGACCTCACTAATGAATCTGTTTTGTTCAAATATTCACTTTTTTAAAAGCAAAATGTTACTTTTCATGAGTGATGTCTATTTCTCATGTGGCTCTGAAATGGCCTTTGAACTATTATTTATGCATCTAAGACTCATGCAGAATGCAATTCCTTCCTGTTTTATTTGTAAAATTTGTGCAAAATACAATGTATTCTTCACTGAACCACACAGTTCTTCTATAAAGAAAATGGGCTTGAGTATTTTGAACATAGCTATCCTTGGGTAATGATGAAAAGGGGGGAAGGAAGAAAAAAGAAGGGAGGGAAGGAGGGAGAAAAAAGGAGACAACTTCTGCCCTAGAACATGCAAGGACTTAACGTTGGTATGTGTAGATAGTTATGAGTACACAGCAGAGAGAAAAGCAACGTTTAGCATTTTAAGCCAGTAATTCTTTTCCTCTATTTTAAGTTCAAGAATGGTATGTCTAGAGATTTTTAACAAAACATACAGCACTTGTGAACAATTACGTATCCGTGTTCACTTGCATGTGTGTCAACCTTCTGTTGCGTTATCTAACATGAAAGGTAAATTGAAAAAAAACCAAATAAATTAAGTCTCATCACAGATTCATCACGGTGTGTACAGCACAGCAGCCAGTGTTCCAGCTCTCCGTGCAATTAAACCCTCCAATTATTCTAAGTGTTATTATGCTAATTTAAAAGGCTGGATTATTAGAAAAATGTTTAAAGAATTATGCTCAGTTATAGCATTTTATTTATGTGATTTCACGTTAAATCATTTAAGGTATGGAAATTATAAGAGTTATCAGTATGTGACTTCAGTGGATCCCACTGGGGCAGTCAGCAAAGCTGATGGAGAAATGTTCCCATTTTATCCTCCTGGGGGGAAACCTCACAGCTTGAAGGATGGCCTGTGTGCTCCCTGTTACTGAGCTCATAATGCATGCAGGGGGCTGTCCCCAGACCCCTGCTCTGCCTTGGGAAAGACACTGTTCCCAGAGGAGCACACTTCTCTTTGGGGTCACTGTGGTTTGCATACCCTCCTTAATTTAAGAGAAATGTAAGAATGAGAAAGGAGGTAGGGGAAGGAGTGACCAAGCACGTGCCTGGAGCCTGCCTGGGGAAACACCTGCCCTCAACGGCCTCCATTAATGGGACTTTTGTCTTTTTGTAGAAAAAATATCTCAAGCTTAAATAAGAACTGTTGGGCTTCTTAATATTTAGCAAAATTTTCCATTACATGTATACCCTTTTATTTCCCTCCTTTCCCTGAAAGTTCCCTGTTCTGCTAGCTCCCTTTTCTTGAATTACCTTTCTCCCACTCAGCTCTCCTCCCTCCTTGCCCTCCCTCCATCTCTCTCATTCTTTTTTTTAATTACTTTATTGTTGTTCAATTACAGTTGTCTGCATTTTCCCTTCACCACTCCCCCCCCACTCCAGCCAATCCTCCCTCCCTCCCTTGCTTCCACCCTCCCCCTTGGTTATGTCCATGTGTCCTTTATAGTGGTTCCTGGAAACCCTTCCTCCGCTGTCACCTCCTCCCTCCCCTCTGGCTATTGTTAGGTTGTTCCTAATTTCAATGTCTCTGGTTATATTTTGTTTGCTTTTTTCTTTCTTTTGTTGATTATGTTCCAGTTAAAGGTGAGATCATATGGTATTTGTCCCTCACCGCCTGGCTTATTTCACTGAGCATAATGCTCTCCAGTTCCATCTGTGCTGTCACAAAGGGTAAGAGCTCCTTCTTTCTCTCTGCTGCGTAGAATTCCATTGTGTAAATGTACCATAGTTTTTTGAGCCACTCATTGCCTGATAGTCACTTAAGTTGCCAGCATTTGGCTATTTTAAATTGTGCTGCTATGAACATTGGGGTGCATAGGTTCTTTTGGATTGGTGTTTCAGGGCTCTTACAGTATAATCCCAGCCCCAGAAATCTCAGATATTCCATACAGCAATATCTTCACTGATATGTCCCCTAAAACAAGGGACATAAAGGAAAGAATAAACAAATGGGACCTCATTAAATTAAAAAGCCTCTGCATGGCTAAAGAAAACAGCATTAAAATGAAAAGAGAACCAACTATATGGGAAAACATATTTGCTAGTGATACCTCAGACAAGGGTTTGATCTCCAAAATACATAAAGAACTCACATGACTCCACTCCAGGAAGACAAAATACCCAATTAAAAAAATGGGAAAAGGATTTGAACAGACACTTCTCCAAGGAGGACATACAGAGGGCCCAGAGACATATGAAAAGATGCTCAGCATCACTAGCCATCAGAGAGATACAAATTAAAACCACCATGAGATACCACTTCACACCAGTCAGAATGGCCATCATAAAAAAATTAACAAACAAGTGTTGGAGAGGATGTGGAGAAAAGGGAACCCTAGTGCACTGTTTGTGGGATTGCAGACTGGTGCAGCCACTGTGGAAAACAGTATGGAATTTCCTCAGAAAAAAATCTCATTCTCTTTCTCATGTTCTTCCTCTTTCTTTCTTATCTTTTTCTCACTTCTCTCTCAATCTTTTGATTCCAGTATGATACTCTATTTATTTTTACTTTTATCTATTTCTTTAATCTTCCTTTCAGCAATGAATGTAACATTGATCTTCAAAACTTTTGAAACTGAGGAGAAAATACATACACAGGCCACTCCCTACCAGCTTCATTCCTCTCCAGCACCCCAACCTGGACCCACCTTACCCTTACCTGCAATCAGTCTGAACACCCTGCTGTGCCCCTGAAGTCCTGCCCAGAACTTCCCATAGGACAAGCCATCCTCTTCTGTCATCCTCCAGCTCTTCCTTGGAGTCACCCTAGTGCCTGGCTCAGTAGCCTACCCCATTTCAGTGTTTTTACCTGGATCCCCTGCTCCACAGCCCATGAAGTCCCATGAGGTCAGAGCTCTTTACTCACAAGAATGGACACATGGGAGGGGTGGCCAACTGGGAGCCACCCACCACCCTCAGTCAGGGTCTTTGTGTCCTTCGTACATAAAGCTTTCCGCCCCCACCTCCACCACCACCACTGCACTCTCAACCACACATATTCCCCAAGGACCTGGACCTTGGCATGTTCCAAGGACCTGGACCTTGGCATATTCCAATGACCCAGAGTGCTGCAGGAGAGTCTCCAAGAGGCCAGGTTATTGTGTCCACATTGGAGAGAGAGACAGGTATCCATGTTCTCGTTCTGCCTGCAGAGCTGCATGAAATGAGCTGGAGGTCCCTTGTGTTGAAGGCTGAATCCCACTGTTGTGTGGGTGCCAGGGTTGCCCTTTCCAGGCTGCTCCAAGCCCATGACAGGGCACAGTGGTGACTCTAAGGGAGACAAAATCTTGGGAGACTTGTCAACTGGCTCAAGGACCTACCCAAGGCCTCCTTGAACATGTCTAAATCTTGGGGTTATCTAGGCTGTGTCCACCTTGCTTCTTCTCCTCCTTCTTTCATTTAGGATTAGGCTAGCATCTCAATTTGATGCCTCATTCAGCTGTCTCTGACCCCTCCCTATTTTTCTGAATGAGCATTCCCTCTAATGCAATCCCCACCCATGTAATCTACACTGACATCTGCTTCTCAGAAGACCTTGTCTAAAACAACTGTCACTGCCCTGGGAGGGCTGGCTGGCACTCCAGACCTTTAAGAATTGGGCAAGGTACTTTGAGCTCCTTCTCTCTTATTGGAAGCCCAATCTTGCAACACAAGGAAGAAGATTATATATTTTTGGGGCATGATCTAACAAAGATTTCTGTGTAGATTAGCTGGGTGGTTACTGATTTCACAGTTCACTTCTCTGAGCGAATAGAACAGGTTCTCAGAGTACATAATGTTTTGCATTTTTGTACTCTTTGGAAATATTCCTTCTGAATTATAAACCATCTCTGGTTTAAAAAAAAAAAAAAAGAAAGTAAAGTGGTACTGAAAGCACCAGGCTTTAAATGACCACTGTGTCGCCACTGCTCCTATGTTCTAGACACGTGACTACCAGAATGTCCAGAAATTTCATGCAGCCTGAACAATGAGTATCTGGAACAAGCAGGAATCTAGTGAGAGCAGTGAGGCAAGGTGGTGGAATCATGCTTGTACAAGTACCACCCGCATCCCCCTCATTGAGTGGAAGGAATGCCAATATCATGGGAAGGCTCTAGGCACAAGTGTGTGCATACACATCTGTATTCCCTAAGACTGTGTTAGAGAATTGGATGAGGACTGATCCTGGCAAAAGTCACCGCCAATGCAGAGAAAGAGAAATGACCTCTTATTGTTCAGTCTCAGAGAAAGGTGGTTCCCAGGAGTCCAATGAGGAGACCCAAAAAGGTGTAAGGCCGGCCATGATGGGGAGGGCAGCACTCTCCAGCCACGATCTGACAAGAGAGGGGGTCAGACAGGCGTCTATAATGTCCTGAAGGCATGGACCTCTGGCCAAACAACAGGAAGGTACCAGAGACCTTAAAGGCAGCACTAGCTGATCGATCAGTGGACATCACAGGACAAGTAAGCTGGCCTTGATGATGAATGGGGAAAGGAGGAAGGAGTTTCTCTGCTTCCCGTACCACCCCACAGCTCACATGGAGGCTACTCTTCCAGGATCATGGCAGCTTCTAGACCCAACTCACAGCAGGCCCATAGTGGTCCTGAACTGTTGGGTCATCTAGATAGCAGGTTATAGGCCCCAGAGGAAGGAACCAAGGCCCACCAAGCCAGATGCCACCCTGCATCCTTCCTGGAAAGAAGCAGCCCTGTGTCTGCAGAAAGGACAGGTTGGCCTCTCCACTGAAGAAGTTAGAACACTTTAAAAGTGGAAAAAGATCTGAGTGGGTAAAGGGAAACTGGTGACAAACAGTGCAAAAGAAAAAGAGTATGTGAGAACAGAAGCCACAAGAAGATCACAATATCAGTGTCATGAAAAAGACGAGAATTGATTCTCCTATTGGTGGATTAGAAAATCAAAACAAACACAAAGGACATGGGCCACTGTGAAATAATCTCATTTGTGAAAATGGGCAAGTATATTTCCCTGAGTGCTCGCTATCTCCCAGGCAGACAAGGATATGAATGATGACAGATACATATCCTGCTCTCAATGAGGCTACCCTCTCAGGGACAGACCACTGTGCAGTAACTGTAGGAACTCAAAGCAAAGCAGTAATTGGGATATGAAAATATGCACTGCAGGAAACTAGGGGCAGTTTCTAAGCATCTTATGGCTTCCAGTAATTCCCCCAATTGGATTAGACGTAGAGAGGGGGGTGTCTGCTAGCATCCAGAAGGTATGTGTTGCAAACCGAATAGCTGCTATGCCATCACCCAGGGCTCCTATCAACCAAGCAACCAGCCATTGAGGCACATGGGAAGAAGCTCTATTTGGGAAAAAAATTTGCTTTCCAATTTTTATTTGGAATCATTTCCAATTATTTGCAAATGAGCAGAGATAGAATAGAAATAAATTTAAGGCCCATGTTAGGATTCCATTTTGTACTCTCTATTTTGAGTGACGGTGATATTTTGAGCATATAAACCAGCAGTGGATGATCCAAACATTTAATGGCTAGGATTCTATTATGCCACATGATAAGCAGTAAAAAGAGGTGTTTGGTTTCCATTCTGGGAGAGACACTTTTAAGTAACAAGTACCTTTGACTACTTGGTGATTGCTGTTTGCAAGGGAAATGGTCCTGGAGCTGAGACTGCAGCCCCCAGCCATGTGGAGGAGCTGCTCTCAGGAAGCAGGGCTGTGAGCTCCAAGCAAATGTAGCTTACCTGGAATGGAAGGGTGGGGGTAACCCTTGGGAGGGACAGACATCTTTCTCACTGGAGCTGTTAGGTATCTATTAGGGATGCCATTGGATGGTGAGGCTGGATGAGAGGACAAGTGGGCTGCTTCCTCAACTTCTAATTTCTGCACCCCTTTTTTCAGTATATTGACACCAGTGAGGTGGTGCCCACATTCATCAATTTTTTTAGTAAGGTAAAAGAACTTCATTTTAATTCCTAACACAAGTATTGAGTAATCAGTCCATAATTTTATTTCCTGAGCTTACACTGGACTTGAGGAACCATGTCTGCCATGATGGGTGCTCTCTCCAGACAGGAGATGAGAAGGGTCCAGCTGTGGCCAGTGCGTGGTGTACAGTCTCCACAGCCACAGCTCGAACCCTGGCTCAGCTATGCAGCTACAGCTGCATGCACTCAACCCCTTGGGTTCAAGGGCCATTATGTCCACAGTGAGCATAGTTTTATTACTTTATTTTTAAAGGGGCTGTTTGACTTTATTTTAAGAAATTGGACAAAATCAGTATTGTGGGAGGTTTTGGCCAGCACAGGCTCCTCAGAACTCAGCATGGTCTGGTCTTTCCTGACGAGACTGTGGCCCTTGCTAGTCTGGCAGTCCGCATGAGAAGGTCTGATTACAACCCCTCATGGAGAGATGGCCATGAAAGTATGCCCCAAAAGGTCATAAATCTGACTGTCAGCTGCAGCCTCAGCAGAAACTCAGCATCGAGAGGGCCTGAGACATGATTTATCCTCCTATTAGGAGAATGCTCCACCCATGAGGCCACTTTCGGGGCCCACACTCCAACTGTGTCAACAGCCAAGGCCGCAGCAGCCCCAGGGAGCGTGGAATCCACATACAGAGCCTGATCCTCCTCAAAGGGTGTAAGTCACAGGATGCCGCAGAGCTCACTGCCTGGCCGGGGAGGAGGCTGAAGATTCTGTCCATTGCTCGAAGTCTGTTAGAATGCGGTATGCCCCTTGCCTCAAATAAATGGGCTCAGGAGACTCCCACCTTGAGCTGCCAAACAAAACACAGGATGCTTGCTAGGTTTGAATTACAGATAATAAGCAAATGATTGCTTTGTATAAATATTAGTTTTAATATAAATATAATATAAATATTAATCCTAAATATTGCATGGGACATACTTGCACTAAAAATAATTCATGGTTGACCTGAAATTGAAGTTGAAGTAAGAGTTCTATATTTTTACTTGCCAGATATGAGAATTCTATGCTTGAAGTTCTTTTCCCACCCTTATCAGTTTTGTCTGCTTTGCATGTGAACCCAAGACAACTGAGATAGTGTCCAAACTTATAATATATTCCCACTCTATGCATACCAGGTGGCCCAAGGCAGGATGTTTACAACATTTTATAACATTTGGAAGTTCCCAACCCACTAAAAGATATGCTTATATCTGTGTGGGAAGGTGTCTTAGTTTGCTAGAATTGCTACAAAAACTACCACAATCAGTAAATGCAGACCTGGATTGTCTCACAGGTCTGGAGGCCAGAAGTCTGAGGTCAAGGTTTCACAGGGTTCATTCTTCTGAGGTTGTGAGGAGGATCTGGTCCAAGCCTCACCTTCGCTTCCAGTGGCTTAGCCACCTTCATTGTTTCTTGGCTTGTAGAAGCATCACCCTGATCTTTGTCTTTATGTTCACCTGATTCCTCCTTGTGTTGTCTGTGTCCAAATGTCCCCTTTTTATAAGGACAAGAGCCATATTTGATTAGGGTTCCCCTTAATAACTGCATTTTAAGTTAATTATGCCTGCAATGAAGGATATATACTGGAGGTTATAGCTTCAACATATAAATATTTGTCCAACACAGTTCAACCCATGATAGTGGCTTATACTTTTTGGAGGGTGTGGTTGCAGGGGAGTAAAGACATCAGTAAGGAGCATGACCAGTTTGCATGTTTCCCCCACAAAAATTACGGGTATTTCTGATAGGAACATGAAAAAGAGTCTTTAGTCTTTATTATTTTTAATTTAATTAAGCAAGCAGAGTCAGCATCTCAGCAGCCAGTATGACTTGGATAACCTGGCTGACTGTAGCTGCAGCCAGAACATCCTCACCTTCCTCTAAAGGGAGGACAGTCTTCCTCTCATTCCTCCAAACTTGCACCACGTTGGTCTTGAGCAGCCGTTCCCAACTTCTCAAGCATCGAATGCTCTGAGAATGAGTCAAGAATCAGTCAGCCAGAATTCTCCTTGTCTCCCATGGAGATCAAACCTACCATTGAAAAACACCAGCTTAGGCTCCACTGTCAGGAGTCTGTGGGAGAAGGAGCCACAGTCCCATCTGCAGATGACCCAAGATGTGGGGCACTGGATCTGCCCTCAGTCGCCAGCTCTTGGAGGAGGGTGAATTGCCAGGCCTGTGACTATAAGCCCTGATCCCAGATCTAGCACTGGGCACTGAAGACTGGGTGGGTGATGTGTAGATAACCCTTGACCACCGGGAGACACTATAAGGGAGAAGGTGCAAGACACACCTGCCTGCATTACCTGTGCAGTGAGAAGCCACTGCTCAAAATTTGATGTCTAGGTCACTTCTTGCTCTTCCAAGGATTCTAGTGCTCCTGCTCAGGGGTCATTCATCTGCTCCCACACTGCTCAGTTGTAAACTGAGAGGCTCCTGGTATCCTGGATGGCTTGAGTTTCTAGACACACACTCGGGGACAAGAATTTCTGTGGGAGATGTGACGTCCAGGAGCCCCAGATCAGGACTGTATCACAGGTGAGGCTGGGAAGTGAGGAGGCCAGACCAAGGTGTTAATGAGCAGGTTATCACCAGAGGCACTGAAGGGCGAACAGATGGGAATATCATTCCATTATTGTGGATTGAACTGTGCCTACTCCCCTCCCCCATATGATATATTCAAATCCTGAACCTCGAGGACCTGTGAATGTGCCTTTATTTGGAAATAAAATCTTTGCAGGTACAATTAGTGAAGATGAGATCTGGCTAGATTAAAGTGGGCCCCACATCCCATATTGCCGGTGTCCTTATAAAAAGAGGAGAGGGCCATGTGGAGGCAGAGGCAGAGCTTGGAGCAATGTGGCCACAGGCTAAGGACTGCCAGCAACTCCAAAGCTAGGCAAGCAAGGTAGGGAGCAGGATCCTGCGGACACCCTAAATTCTGGTTCCTGTCCTCCAGAATTGTGAGAGAATCCATCTCTGTTACTTTAAGCAACCCGGTTGGTGGCACTGCATAGTATCTGCGTGGCACTAACATGCCCGCCAACTCCTGCCTATCATGGGTTCTGGGCCACTCCTGAGGGCATGTGCAAATGGGGAGCACTGAGAGGACCAGAAGGTTCCAACTGCATCTGTGACAGTCCCTTCACCTGTCAGAAATCTATGGTTGCCCAGTCGTACCTGCTCCCACAATTGTCTGATCCTTCATAACTGAGTGTGCACTTTGCAGCAGCTTCCACATTTTGTGCCTCCATATTCTGACTCCCAAAGAAAACCCAATATGATCAGTTCATTCATTCATTCACTCATTCATTCAATCAGCGAGTCCAAATAAGGTGTCTCCATGTGGCTCACACTGTGCAGGGAGCAGAGGTTACAGTGACGTATAGACAAAAATAGCTCGTCTCTTATGCAACATGAAGCGTAACACGAAAGGCAGAGAAAGAATTTTTGCCTTTAAAGATTAAATAACATCCATGGACAAAAATGATCCCACTAAGACTTTTCAGAAGAATACTTCTTTACAGCCTCTGAAGAAGATGTCCAAATAAGTTGTTGAAGGATGTTAAGTAATGATTTACTCATCAGAGGAGGTGCATGTGTTCCAAGGTGACTACTTCAAGGGAAATAAAATTCACATGGAAGTACAAACTCTGGGAATGTATTACAAAGTCTCTGTAGCATCATATCATCTTGTATATAGACAACCTTACTGAGAAAATCCCTTGGGTGCCAGCTCCCTGGGTATCAATTTCTTCTTCCCATTACCATTTGATTCTAGCTAACATGGCATGTTCCCTGGAGAAGCCACACTTGCTTAAATCCTTTCTCGTGATGTAAAGTGTTAGCCTCACACGTATCCAGGGTGCACCTGCTGGGACACCTACAGGTCAAACAGGCTCCTTCATGCTGCAGTGACCCCCTGGCCCTCCAACATCTCCTCTATCCCTCCCTGCTCCTTAAGCTTTTGCCACACTGTACTGAACCCTCACATTTTATCCTTTAAGACAAGTCCTTAAATATTGATCCTTGTCGGACTAGGAAGCCCTCTGATACCTTGGCCACACGTTAACAATATAAGCCTCAAGCGTGGAAATGGCACAGATGGTTATCCTCTCCCCAGATGTATCTTGGTTGTTAAACACTGAAGTTTTTGGCTGCTCCTCTGAGGGGTCTTATTGGGAGCCCCCCCTCAGAGGCATTTAGAAGTCCTCTCTGTGAAGGAGACTCCAGCTCATACCCCTCCCTGTGTCTACACTGTGGCCCCTTCCTGTCCATCCTCTCTGTGACCTGCCCCTCAAAGCCATCACCTACAGTATACCTGAGAGTAATGGAATTCCACTGAGGAGACACTGTGTGCCGGGGCATCTGTTGAGTAGATCTGTCCAGACCCAGGTGCAGGGGTTTGTCAGCTCCTGGTCTTCAGACAAGCTTGCGGGTGGGGGGGGCGGTTAGCGCAAGTCAGTGTGACCAGCATTTCTCTGGGTCCTCTTCACCCCCTCTCTCTTTTCCCCACAAGATCATAAAAAAGTCTGCTTCTGTGGTCCAGGATGGAACTTTCCTTCTCAAGGCCATAAGGAAGTTGGGGACTGAGCTCTTCCCATCTATCTGCACTTAGCCAGAATTGCTGAGAAGCCCTTTCCTGGGTGCAGAGCAGGTAGGAGAAGGCCTTGGGGAGGCCAGGCTGGGATGCTGCCCATCTGGGGATGCAGCCAACACTGTGCAGTGAGCCACAGATGGGCAGTTGTGCACCGTGCCCACTGGCCACCTTGCCACTGTAGTCACAGGACACTCTCTGCCCTATGAAGGAAACTCTGCCTTGTGTCCTGGATGCTGGAAATCACCGGATGATGGTGATGCATGTGCCCTCCTTCTCATCCCCTATTCCAGAGACTCCTACACAGTTCTTCTGGAAGGGCATAAAGATGCTTGAGAGTCAGAAAGTTCTGTGACCTGAACTTTGCAAGCCCTGCACATATCTGCTTGATGTCTCTGATTCATTACACATAAAAGTTTTGGCAATGACCAAACTTCAAAGTGGGTTGCTTAAGCTTCCCCTTAATGTCACTGAACCTTCAGGCCTCCTGGTGGCTGGTATGGTTGAAGAAACAAGAGATATGACAACCTGCAGATAAAAGGCCTTGTCTCATTGGCTGTGTGACTTTGAGGGAACTGCTCAGACTCTCTGATACTCAGGGCCTGGTTTTGCATGTAAAATAAGACAGATAATTATGCTCCTAACATAGAAATATTGAGTAGCCTAACAAAATGGCATGTGTACGTGGGTTTATAAAGAGTAACATGTTGTGAATGTTTATTTTTATTAAATTGTGACAATTATTATTTTTCATTATTATCTTAGATCTAAATAAATATTGTAGCAACATGGGATTCCAGCGTCCAGGTCTGTGTGTCAGATTTGGCTTCTGCAGGGGTTTTGGATGTGAATGATAGCCAGCTCAGCCCCCTTCAGCACAGCGGTCACCACCCTCTTCAAGGGGTGGAGGGGATGTGCTTAATGTGATGAAAGCAGCAAGGCCCATGATGCTCTTCCCCAAAACAGGACATCGTTAAGTAGCTGGAAACTACCAACATGAAATAAAGTGAAATAAAGTCCCTGAGAGAAGAGAGTCAAAGTGAAGGCGACCCTGAGGGAGCCATTTCCTCCAGCCCTGGTGACAACAGACACTGCACACAAACCACGCAGAGCCTTTCCCGTCCGTGGACGCCCTCTGACGTCTCGGAGCCAGATAGCCAAAGGCAGTGACATTTGAGCAGCATGTCCTCCATCGGCTCAGCTAGCTGGGCAGTGCACACCAGCGAGAGCTTATCCGTGTTAACATAAACCCTCATTAGAGGGGATTAGGAGAGAAACAGTGACAAACAGGATGGACACTAACCCTCAGAGGGTCCCAGACAGACGCCACACACTAATTATCCTTTTAAATGACTTGAAAATGCTGAGTGGGAGCCTCAGCGTATGCGCATGGGACGCAAAGGGAATTGTGCTTTTCAGACGACAACCTGTTTGTATTTTGCAACAGTTTTACGTTCTGCATCAGAGACACACGCACACACACACGCACGTACACACATGCACATGCACACAGCACCCCTCCAGCCAGACTTACACAGCTGTCAAGGGGATGCTTACCAGGACAGGTGTGGGGGAGGCCTTCTGCCCTCTTCTCTTTGATAATTCATGTGCCTCTCCAGGTGCGCCTTTCCGCTGATGCTGGAATCTACTTCTCAACCCCCGTAGAGAACACAAGGTGTCAGGGTCATGCTGAGGATGAGTGAGTCTGTGGATCGAATCTTGATGGAACCCCACCTTCATTCCACATGTAGGGGAAATGCATTCCCAAAAGCACAATGTGGTTTTCCAACCTCTTTGAAGCCACATTTCTGTGAATTCCAAAGGACAACCGTGACCTTCTATGCAAAGAAGTGAGTTTGTGATGGTCTCACATGTGTCTCCCTCAGCAGGAAGCCCCTCCAGTCCACTTATAGCCTGGATGGAGCTCCTGGTGTGTTGTGGGCACATTGCCTAGAGCTGTTCCTTCTTTCTCTCCCCCTGCCTCCTCGCTCACCCCACAGAAACTTACCTCCTCTGTGGACCCTTGGAGTGTGCTGACTCTTGGTCAGGAGTCCTATCTGGCAGGTCTGGATGTGGCCCCAGAATTTGTGTCTTTAAACCTTCCCTGGGTGGTTCTGCCCATCACCTCATAGTCTCTGCAGCTTATGTCTTTACTGAGAGAGCCTGACACTGAGGACTTCATCCTGGCCTAGCAGGGGCCCCAGACAGTCTGGGAGCAAACACAGATGGCAATGTTCTCTCCATGACCCTGTGCAGCAGACAAGGGAAAGTAGGAGGCCAAACATCTTCCAGACTTCCAGATGGGAGTCCTAAAGCCAAGTGTAAACTTCTGAGAAGTGGAAGTGAGCAGTGTGGCCAGAGGACTGTGTGTGTCGCACACAAGTCAATGTGTGCATGTGACTATGTGAGTTTGGGGAGCTGGCTCATGGACTGCTGACACTCAGATTTTTTTTGGTTTGGGAGGATTTTGAGGCAAATAGTACGAAATGTTTACACAGAAACATGGGGAGAAGGTAAGGTGCCACGCTCCACCCACTGTCGAAATGCATGTCACCATTTACATTGGTCAGCTAGCTATCCAGGCTGAATGCAGGCTTTGCCACAGACATGTGTCAGGTAGAGAGCTGCCTGGACATTTCTTTACATGGGTAGCACTTTTATTCCTAAGAGATCGAGCACTCATGCCTCAAGACACTGGGTGCCAACAGCCCACATGGAAAGTAGGTATGTGCATAGAATTAGGCATTGGAGAGAAGGGTGATAGCATAGCCTCTGTCATTAGAACATTACTCACAGCCCTCTGAGAGCAGTGCTGTGGTCTTTGTTTCACCAAAGAGGAAACAAGACCAGTGCTGTGGGTACACATCAGCAAGTGCCAGACGGGACCAGTCCTGGTGTTTGGTCCCAGCATGTGTACCCTCAGCATGCACCAGGCTCGGCTTTCCCTGTTAGGTCATCCTTATTGATTCATTACCAGCAGCAAACCATGTCTTCATCACCTATGACATCATTATGGAATAGAGGCTGATGATTGGTGAACAGATACATTTATCAATAAATCTATTAAATTTGTAAAGAAATACAAATCTACCCCTCATGGGAACTTTCATGGGTCCAGTTGTCCTCCTGAAAGTATATTAGATTCACCCAAAGAGTTATTTTTTTTTCAATTTCTGAGCTCTACAGCAGACAAATGATGTAAGAACCTGTCTGTAGTCATCTCACACATCAACTGCCACTGCGGTGATACCTTGACCTCACATGCTAAGGCAGGTGAGGACATTTCTCCATGCCTTCACCCTTGCAGGCTCCTAGCAGTGAACGAAGCATGCTCACCTCTGCCTCAGCTTTGCTGGTTTAGAGAAACACGTGGTTAAAATTACTCCAGCAAGTCTGTGGCATAGTACTGTTTATTTTCAGGAGATGATTGACACTAATCATTGGATAAATGCCCTTGGTACTGTTGATTCATTGAAGGTCTTAAAACACCATTTTAATTGTTTAGCTCTACTTAACTGCACTTTATAAAGAAAATTATATACCATAGCTATACTTGCAAATTTGGGAATTTACAAAGGTCTTGAAATGTATCTGTCATGAATATAGAGTGTGCTACATCTGACAAGCTACTGTCTTAGGACAGAATCACCGAGACAGAGCTTAAATTGAGAACAAAGAGGTGATGTTATTACAAACCAGAGAGAAGGAGCTTCTGGGGCATGCTAATTACCAGGCACAGCAACACAGAAGTCACAGAGTCCATCTAACTGGAAAGTGTCAAAGTGGCAGGAGGCTGACCTGATCTTGGCTTGGACTGGCCGAACAGCCCTTACATGCATCCTGGCAGGACAACACTTCTCTGGCTGGAAAACAGAGCAGGGTTATGACATGAAACGGGATAGCCACTAGTTTCAGCCATCACTAGGGTTGTTACATGGTACATTTTCAAGGTTATGAATGTTGCATAACATCAAAAGAATTGTCTCATATCAATGTGGGCAAAATGAGCAAATATAACTTGAACTGTGACCAGAGCAAGCAACAAATATCATGCAATCACAGATGTGTATTAGTGATGGGGCAATTTTGATCCAGAAAAAAGAGCATCATTTGCCTCTCCAGACCACCATGGACAAGTTAGGTGTTTAGATAATCAGGTGCTATCATTCACTTTCAACCCTACAGTGCCACCCCTGCTCTCAGGCCAGCCCTTCCTGAGTCCTAGTCCAAACCTCAGTTGCACCTCCCACAGAACTTTAAATATATTTCACATCTTTAAATTGCCAATTGCAAAGATGGGTGGCTTTTTTGCATGATCATATTGGATATAATTTTTGCCCTAGGAACTGGAAAATGCTCCTTCACAGGATCAAAGGGTGGTTATGTCGTTTTGCAAGCCCTCCATTAGGTTTCCCATTAAAAATGAATGCTGCTAATAATTTCATTTATATGCATTAGTATTTTGGGAAAAAAATACCTTCACTGAATTTGCCTTGAAATTCAGAATGCTATCAGGAAGCACCATGACAAGTCATAATATCATGGTATTTTCCTGATTTATCTCTATTTCTTGATTGTAATATGTCGTTATTATATGACAAAAGCATTGCCCTAGGAAAAGCACATATTTTTTTAAAGTTGAGCTCATCTGTTTCTTTTAGTTTCAAGCTTAAACTAAGGGGCATTTGTATGTCTATGTTATAATGCACTTCAACAGTTCCTTCCTCGGGTGAGTTATTTATTTAATGCCAACATAATCATATTTAGAATTAGATGAATAACCGCTATTGGCTGATACCATTCTGATACATATATTCCTTCCTATTAAGTGTATGAGAGCAGCAATGTACATAAACAATGTGTAGGCCCCTAATGCATGTATTTGCCGATGGTAAAACCCACATGCCACCCTTCGCCATCATCTACTGCCCCTAAAGGCGTTGCGGGCTAACGGTGATTTAATCCCCTTATGCATGCATAATGTGACAAGCTTTGCATAAATAATAATAAATAATTGGTGCATATAAATAATTTATCATTTATTTTTGCAGTAGAAGTAGAATTTTTAGACATATTTTAAACAAAGGAAACGGCAAACATGATCTCAATCAGAAAGGGGGTTAAGTCTTCTTCAAACACAGCTTTCAAAGCTCCTATGCATTCAGTGTATATGTGTGATTTTGGTGGGGAAAATTTATTACATCACCAGAGCCTGAAGCAGGGCACAACACAGAAAACAAACTATAAAAAATAAATTCTAAGGTGGGTTTCTTTTTTTCAAAATAAGCTGAATAATATCATTAAGAAAATCACTTTTTTTCTATCCAAACCATCACTGTTAAATACACTGTTTGATGTGAAGATTCTACACTTGGTAAGGTAAACATTTTAGATTAAATTCGGGCATCTAAATCTAAATTTTTGCAAAAACACTGAGAAAAAAATGATAAAATTGAAAACTGGTCATTTGTCAGTTTGGGAGATTAAATGAAGTAGGTAGGAGATGGAATTATTTCACCAACGACAGATTACAATCTGGCTAAATTGCACCATGTTTAGATGCCTGCTGCCCTCCCAAGGTGACCATCAAAGACTGGTTGGTACAGTTGCACCAGGAAGGAGGGGAAACCACCCCAGCCCCACCCCCACTAGGTGCTCCTGCCATACTTTCTGGCTCTTTTCTAAGCTTTGTCTCTCCCTGCATGGCTGGTTCAGAAGTGCCTCCTGGAGAGCAGAGCCCGAGGACCACAGCACCAGACAGCAAGGCGGCATGCTGACATCTGCGATGGAGAGGCAGCAGCAGGCAGAGAGAGATTTGAGTTCTGCCCATCAAAGATGTGTTTCCTACATTCCAGACTTTTCTTACTTTCCCTCTTCTCCAATATGCATTTTTTTAAAAACACAATTTCCTTAAAATTCAATCCAGCAGGCAAAATTGGATTCAAAGAAAAATGAGTTGCTATGAAAGAAATTGGGATGCATGAGCACTCCCCAAGGAGCCAGGGCATGACATGGATTCCGGTGTGCAGGTTGGGAGACCCCATTGGCGTTAGGTCCCTTTCCTGTTCTTTTGCCTTCTCCCTAAGCCCCAGACTACCTCGCAGCCCTCACACATGTTTGCCTGCCACCCAAGTCCACAGGAAAGGTGGTTACTTGCATTCCATTTAAACATTGAACAAAGAACAATGTATTTCCCACTTAATCTTATAGACCATCTCTTTTGGCCTCAGATCAAAACAGTTTTTTTCTGCATTTAATTAATAAACATTCCCTTTGGCTCCAGATGGACTTGATCAGCCCTGACTCCACCCTGGATTAGCCTGCTGATTCTGGAGAAGTTATTTTGAGCGTGAATCATACTTCCTCATCTGTAAAGTGGGAGAGCGCCTACATTGTAGGTAGGAATTCATGGCATTTGATAAATGTTCCTCATCATACACCCAAGCCCTGCTTGGCACCCCATACCAGGACTCCTCTGACTGTCCCATTTGCCAGGTCCCCCAGTGGCTGCCTTTGGCTGCTCGGTCTTGTTCCTGTCTCCTGGGCTGTAGGCCACACTACCCAAGGATTCCTCTCACCCAGACACTCTCCAATCTGTGCCTTTTTTCTGCTTTGCTCTCAAAGATCCTCCCTCCTGTATGAAGCAACAGGTCTCCCTGGCCAGCAGCGGCTTTTCCTGACCACCCTTCTTCTTGCATTTACATGTTTAAAACAGTTTTACCAACATGCTCAGATAAAAAAATAGTTTTGCTTTTGCATATTAAAAAAGAGGAGCAGGAACAAAGTAATAATTATTATAATAGTAGTAGCAATTATTTATAACTTTCTCCTGCCCCAGAATTCTGGCCTCCTCAGTGGCAAACCTTAGCAATGCTGAGAGGGAGAACGGTGAGACCGATGGGTGGAGCTCTGCGCAGGGGTGGTGTGTTAGAGGAAGGGGGAGATAACTGGGAAGTGGCTGAACGGAGAAGGATAAAGAAAGTTATGCTTTTGGGGGCAGGAAGCCTTAGATCAAGGAGTCTGGGGTAAGGGCAGCTGCCCTGGAGCAGCTGGGACAGCATGTTGCCTACAAAAGCGTTTTTGGAGATCTTGCTTTGTGTTGTGCAAATAAAACTTTGTCTCCCCACTGTACCCTCACTCTGCCCTCCGTATCCCCTCCTGAGAAACCTATGTTTGTAAGGGGTGTGCAGAATCTCCTGATCTAGAAGGCCCCCTAAATGTGAGCTTGGTTCTGCCACTATGATCACAAGCTCTGGACACTCATGAGAACCTATAATTAGATGTAAATATAGGCTGAGTCGCTGTGTCAGCCCAACACTGCCCCTGGCCCTGGATGTAGACTGAGGACAAAGTGAACCTAGTGTGACAACAGGGAGGCCAAGGAGGCCTGTCTATAAGGAGGACATGCAGCTGGCTGTGGAAAATGCAGAAGGCCCATTCAAATGTGTACAGTAGGGCTTCTGCGGGAAAGGCCACCTGCAAAATAAATGAGTGACTGTCCTGCAGTGTGTGCTGGGGGTCAAACTGTGTCCCCAGAAGGATATCCTGAAGTCCTGACACCCACACCTGTGAATGTGACCTCACTTGTAAATAGAGTCTTTGTATAGGTAGTGAAGTTCAGGTTTATACTGGGATGAGAGTAGACTCTAACCTAATGACCAGTGTTGTAGAAGGCAAGGGGCACAGAGGGAAGGTGGCCCTGTGGGGAAGTGGTGCTGCACCAGCCCAGGAATGCCAGCACCACAAGATGTGAAGGGGAAGCCTGAGAGACATTCTTCCTTGGAGCCTTCAGAGAGAGCATGACCCTGCGACACCTTGATTTCAGACCTCTGACCTCCCAAACTGTGAGAAATCCCCAGGAAACTCATACAGTGTGTGTTTCTGGGAATGAAAAGAGCCATGGGCATAAGGCACACCTCCTGCCTGCCATGAACTTGACTCTGGTTCACAGGTCTAAAGGCCACTTTAGGCTCCTGAGTTGAGTGTGTGTTTAAACGCCCAGTATTTGGTTAAGGAGCCTTGATGTTTCCTTTTAATGAAGATGCTGTTCGTTGAACAAATGTTGGCCGGTGAGCATTTTTAGATTCTTGGTTGAGATGCTTCTTGCAACCAACAGTATTTATTTCTTTATTAAGCTCAGTTGCCCTGAGGAGGAAAGAACAGTGGATAAAACTCCAGGAAAGTATGTTTCACGGGAAGAATGAAACAACCAGATTAAACTTCTCATCAAAGCTGAATTTTCCTGTAATGGCTCTCAAAGAAAGAATAGCGTGACGGCTCTGTAGGAAGACGGGCCCGGGCCTCAGTGACTGCTTTTCAATAAGGCAACAACTCGAGCGAGCTGGGGACACGTGTGCCATCAGTCTCTCTGAGGCAAGCTCTCTTTGTGTGGACACTTAAAGGACTCAATCCAATCACTGATGTCCTTTCCAACCCCCACACAAGGAATTAGAGCCCCTTAGAGAAACCACTTCTGACCAATCAGGGCCGCTCCTTCAACGTTGGTTCCTTGAGATATTCCTTTTGGCAGGGGTCACTGGCCCGCAACACCCATCATCACTAACTTATTAGATCTTGAGGCAATTAGCTGAAAACAAACAGAGGAGACAAGCCTGGTATTGAAACAGAGAAACCAGAAGAAAATCGCCCATGGCACTCTATTATTTCCAAGCTGCTTCAAAGGCGGGACGGGCTTGGTGGAAAGAAAGGAACGCATTGTTTTCATGTAAGGTCTATATGGTAGACGGCCTCCCTGCAGTATTCGCCTACTGATTTGGTTACATTCGCGCTTCCATGAAATAATGGGTTGGTGCAAAGCGCTTTTCAGTCCTCACCTAAGCTCACTGTGCCATGTGGAGCACGACTATCCAAGGATTAAAAATCCAATTAGACTCTCCCTTTACATGAGAAATCAGATGAGGAATTTTAAGAAATGTATTGAAAACCACTTCTTAATATGATTGAGTGTGATAACACTCACTAAGTAGAAAACTGATATCCTGGGGACCCCCTGACTCTTCAGAACAAATTGACTTTCAACATCTTCAGTAATAACGTACATTCCTTGCTATTAATTGTATTGATTGAGGACAGTAGATGTGTTTCAGCAAATTTCCATGGGAACGTAATGATTTGTTCTTTATAACTAAAATCTCACTTGTGTCAGTGGGGACATTTGGCTCCGAGCAATTGCATGTTGTGGTTAGATTGTGAGGTATTTGAAAATATTACATAGAAAAACATGGTAAAAACCTTAGAAGCAAGAATAATAATTCACTCTATGCCCCAAGTAGTTTGCTTGGTCAAGTGTAAAGGATGCAGTAAATATTATGTTACCTAATGTGATATTTTTTTTTTAGTTCCATGCAGTAAATGTTACAAATTTTGTGGGGCAAGAAAGTCTGATTTTTATTACTAAAAAAAAAACCTAAATTGAAAGGTTTTGAATAATTATGTAGTCATATCTGCTTGGCTTACCTTCTCTCTGTCTCTTTTTTTTATTCCTCTGCTATTTAATGCACAATTAGATTTACACAGATATGTATCACTCAATTGCTTTCTTGTGCCAATCATCATTTTTAGTCAGAATAAAATGTTTAATTATTTGACCTGCACAGAGCAGGCTGTGCAAACTGAGCATTTTAAGACTATCCATGTATGTAATCATGGATTCATGAAAACACTCTTATTTTTAGTATAGAATCTGTGGCATTCACTTGGCAAATAAAATTCAAATGCATATTTTAATTCAAAAAGTGAAAAGGTGTTTCCACAAAGACACACTGGTAAGTAGTATCAAAACTAAACTTTTTTTTCTTCCTGATTCATAACTTGTGCATCAGGCTATTGTCTATGGCTGGTTGTGTGGTAAACTCTCCTGAAAAACAGAACAGATCACTTGTTTTGTCCTCTTTTAATTAGGCTTCTGTATTCCTCCTCATGGCCATCAGATGTCTAAGAAATATCTATGGAAAATACTGAACTGTGTTAGAATGGTATCACCAGTAGTGTAGGTTGGTGCCTGCAATATGAAGATTTGGTAGAAAAAAAATTTATTTCCCACAAGAGGTTTCAAGTTGTTTGTATGCCCTTTGGTATCTGATTTCAAGACATGGCGTGCTGTTGTATCTCCAGTGCTAGCTGCGTGGGCACAAAGCCTTCACTCAGAAGAATCGGCACAAGCCTTTCAGACCAGATGAATGGCTGCCATGGCTCTTGTCGGGTACCAGCTGTTGGAGAAGTCGCCGTGACTTAGGCATCTCTGCCCAAGAAAAAGCTCTCTCCTGTCCTTGCAGAGAGAAGGGCAGCTGTGGCACCTTGCTCAGCTGCTACCGAAGACCCAGCCTTGCCATGTTTTATCATCACTGTTTTGATACTCAAATTTGACAAAAATGAAAGGCAATATCCAATGATTGGATTTTATACAAGGTAGATGGGCTCAAGCCATCTCATTCTCCTTCATTCCCAAAAGATAACAATTAATTCTAAGGATGAGAGTTTTCTTTCTCTGCAGTCAATGTTGTGTTTCAATGAATAGTTTAGGTAGCTATTTAGAAAGTAAAATATGCTTTTGTTCTTTCATAGATGAGCAAGATGTGTTTCATAAACACATACATTCTCTAGAGGAAACACTTCAAGGCATAGAGAGACAGAGGATACTTTTTTCCAGCTAGTGAAATGGTGGTGATTATTTTGTCTACCTGCCTTAGCTTTATGGACAAGCAAACCAAAGTCAAGGTAGGTCAGAGGCATTTTCCAGGTAACAGAGCAACAAGCCCGTGGCTAAACCAGGATGAAAACCGGGGCTGCCTGCTTTGTGTTCAAGTGTTTTCAAATGACACCTGTTAGCGTCAAAACTTAAATGTCTCTTTACTTGATTTTGTAGATAACAGAGAACTCAAATGTGAAGGCTCTGAGTGTCTTTATCTAAATAATCAAATGGTTCGCCAAGCAATTGGGTCACAGCTGACATTGAAGACTATTTTGTATTAATTGTTCAGGTCACAGAGCTGAACCTAGATGAACTCAATAGGCTGACGGTTTATGGCGATCTTTGCTGGCAACACTAGTTCATCCTCTGGATACACATGAGTTTCTCTTTTTCCCTCAGAGTTGTTCCTTGATTCCTCCCCACTCTCACATACAAAGTTTGTTTTAGGGGTAGAAACAAAGAAAAAAAGCTTTCTTGTACCAAAGATGGTTGATAAAGTCATAAAAATTATTTGTGCCACCCTCTGATATTAAGTAGATTTGAAACACACAAGAAAAGCTTCCATCTTGCCAGCTCCTGTTCATACCTCCTTTCAAAAGCAAATTAAGTTTGACTTTGGAGGAGTTTTCATGTCTCATCAGTCCAGTCCCCACACTGGGCAGACGAGACATGGAAACTGAAATGAAGTTCCTAGTGACCCTGGGCTCCTTGGGTCTATGGACCCAGTTAACAGTTCTCCCACTTTGCTGCAATGCTGATAATGCCCTGTGCCTCCCATCTGCAGGATATATGTCCAGATGTACTCTTCAAGGGGCACAATGCCAACAAAAATTGAAAATAAGTGCCTTTCATCCTCTACCCAACACACAGCTGCTTCTTGGGATAGTTCCACAGTAAACTCACCATTCACCCTGCAGACCCAGGATAGGTTTCTAGGGTGAGTAGAGAATGATGGGGACACCTCACTGTCATAGTACTTTGGGCTTCAAAGCCAGATTAATGAGTCTAAAAATATATATATTTTTTAATGTGTTCATCTACCAAAAAATGTTCAGAGCATGCATGGGTCTCGGGAGAGGAAGACCACAGGTATACCTACTAAAATGTTGTATCACTTTGCTCTTAACTTCTGAATTCAACCATGGGAACATCTCTGATGTCATAGGTCTTGCTTTAGGTGAGGAGTGACTCATGGAAGGCAGATGAGTTGACCAAATCCTTAGGGCTGATTGATCTAACCCTGAGCTCTCTGAGCAGGGAGAGAGGACTCAGCTCAGCCCAGCACTTGGACAGTCATCCAGTTCCTCTCCAAAGGCAGAAATGCTGGCTGCATTGTCCCCAGTGCTTTGCCTTTTACATAAATCATGTACTTGATTGCACACGGATGGTTATCTTTGACATCAACTATATTTTCGTAAAATCTTCATGGAGGGTTGATAGCTTGAGTAAGCACTTCACAGTCCTGTTAACAAGTCTGTGTCTTGTTGGTCTGGCGAAGAATCAGGCCCATCCTCCTTTTCCAGGCAGGCCCTCTGCCCTCCCAAGCCTAAATGGAATATTTGTGGTGTTCAGGAGTCATGAGGTTGTCTAGCACAGAAGTTCAATGACACTTCACATTTTACAGGTGTTTATAAAACGTTGTGAACCATGAGGACACTCTACGTCTGTCTTTTGCTGCCCAGGAGAGGGTCTGCTCTGGATCAGACACAGGGACCCCCAGAGCCTCACTTCTATCAGGAGAGACAAGCCCACAGGTTTCCAGAAGGTAGGGTATTGGAGGCTCCCAGGGGTCACTGCTCTGACACCTGTGCAAAGGTTTCTCTTTCTTCTTCCCTGGCAAGCCCTGAGAAGGTTTTGCATAAAAGAACTTCAATTTGAGTCATTTACAAGCTTGCCATTTATGACCAGTGATTAGCCTCAAGTGTAACTCAACTTAGCCTTTCATTTCAATCATTTTCCTTATTTAAAGTGCTGACCACTCTGAACATTTCCTCAGGCTTTCTCATGTCTTCACAGTGTGTGGTTCATATCCTTTTATAAACTAATAATTCTCAAAAATAAATACTGTAAGGACCTCAGCTTTTTGGGCTGTGTATATTTCTTGTATGCTTTTAAACATTTTTCTGGCTATGTCTGGTCCATAACCAAAGATAACGTATGTACTTTTTCCTTGTGAGCACTCCAGTTTGTCCTATTTAGTTGTTTCTCTACACAAGTAACTATAGAGATTTTCCAGAGTATAACTAAACAGATGTCAAAATCTACACAGACCACTTTTCAGAATCAAAGTCCCTTTGAGAGATGATGAATCCTGCCCATGAGGCTTTTAATGATGTGACATCTCAGACTCGGGGATTGAGGGACAAAGATATTGGGGACCCTGTCCATCTGAAGGAAGCATCTCCAGGTCAACCTGCAAATGTTCTGCTAGAATGAAGAGGGACCCCAAAAGTCTCCAACTAGATGCCAATCCTGGGAGAAAGCAGACAGAATGGCCCACAGCTGGAGAAGAGGTCCCCTATGGAAACATGCCCAACAGTGCAACTGGTAGGAACAGACCTAGACAGTTTTGCTGGAACCCTTTTGAAAGTTATGTTTGATCAGGGTCTGAGACTACAGGTACAGAAAAAGTGAGTTTACATCTGAGAGGCCTGAAAAGTCTTCTCACAGTGGAGACCTGACAGAGAAAGCATAGAGGGAACAAATCATAGTGCAGATACGTCCCATGGCACAAAGAGAGCTGGACTGAAGAAAGCCAAAGCACAGAGCAAAATAAGCCATTTTGTCAGCGAGATGAGAGAATGTTGTATGTCAAGAGTGTTTCAGGAACACAGACACCACAGCCATGATCGCAGCAAACCTGGTGATTCATGGGATTCCTTCCCTCTGAGACTTGGACCCCAGCCCTCCGTTTGTGCTGCAACCTACCTTTTTCATGAGTGATCAATATTGCTCTTGACCTGTGTGGAGCAGTAACACATCTGATGTGAGAATGGACAACACATGAATTGTGGTTACAAGAGAATTGATTTTCAGAAAATGTATAAAATCAGGAGAGTGTGGGCAGCACACCCAACTCAAGCATAACCACAGAGCAGCATCCAATCACTTTCTACCATTGATGAGTCATCAAAAGCCATCTTTGTTATCATTTAATGTAGACTGACATCCTCACTGGGGAGAGAAAGACAGAGTGAGGAAAGGCTTTAATATGGAAGACACCCTCTCTCCAAATAGCATCACCTCTCCACAACACAACACATAAGTCAAGGAAACATGACTTACCATCTCCTTCACCCAATTCTGTGCAGTGCAGACCTGTAGAAGAGGAAAACTTAGTTAAAGGCCAGACCTCCCTATGTCATATTGACCTAAAGGGAAGTGGGGATGTGGGACTCTCTCACTAAGAGGGACTTCTCTCTACTGTAGCAAGTCCCTCCAGCTCCTCATAGTGGCTATCCATCAAAGGGTCAAAAGGGTGGTCCTGTGTCTTCATACAGGGAGCTCCTGGTACATTTTTCTTGTGTTGATTATAGGAATCATGGCAGGTATAGTAGGAAGTCACTGGCACACCATGACCAGGAACACGAGCACAAAGGCCAAATTCATGGTAAAGAGGACAAATGACTTTCTGCCTTGGTGGAGACCCATTACCTATATTTCATTTGTTCTAACAAATGAGACCTTGTTCAGCTCTAAGAATCTATTATAAGAGGCTCTGTTCCCTGAAAGTGATGTCGGTATTAGACATCTAGAGTGCTTCTCATACCTTGGCTATGCTTCTTTCCATTTGCTTGTCCATGAACTCCAAGCTGTTACTTACTGCCTACTGTTCTCTCCGTTCATATTTGAGACATACCATCATCATCCCTGTTGAGAATTAACTTTCTCTAAAGTAAAATCCTTTCATTCCACCCAAGCAATGAGTTCAAAGAGTAGCTTTGAGGACTCCCCACAGCTTGGCACAACCCCTGGACCCTGCTGTCCAGGAGTTTTCCTGGGGGATGTCATGCTCCTCACTGCTGTCTGAACTTCCTGGATATCAGATCTCAGAGCTTACGCTTCATGGCCTTGAAGGAGACTTCGGGGACCGGATCTATAAGGGTGCCTAAAAAAGGAATATGGTATTCTCTTTATTAACATCAGACTCTATGGTCAGGTGGTAGGAACAAGGACAAAAACATTACTCCTGGAGTCACTAACCCCGACTTTCCTCTGTCCACACAAATTTGCTAACACAGACCCAAGCCCAAAGTACTAGCTCTGGACAGCCAGAGGAATTCATCACCACCATTCAATTTCTTAATATATTTGTGGGACCACGTGTGCTCCTCCAGCTGCATGATTATAAAGGGAGGCTTGACTTTGTGGGATTCTAGCCTGGCGTGACAGGGAAGGTGGAGAAAGGTGCATTCCACATCTGTAGTACTGAGACATCCAGGAGGGAAACACACCGTATGTCTGCGAGACTTATGGGAGGGTACATGATATCCTCTTCATCTTGCCTACTTCTCACCTTCTTCTTCTCTCCTCCAGTAGAAGAGGTGGATATCAGCCCTTAGGCTGATAAGTTTCCAAGTTTTATACAGAAACTGATGTAAAAGATTGCCCTGGCCACACCCACCCCAACCCACACTATGGAGAGAGCAAACCAGCCCCGGTGCCATGAACTGCCCTGCTGAGGTGCCAGGAAGACTGACCAGGCAGGTGACCCAGTTCCAGCCTCACCTGTCAGGATCCCAGCCATGGCAGATTCTGTACTGCTGGCAGAAGAGGTCCTCTATGCTGGTGGCTTTGAAGTTCACTTGGACCAATGTACCAGATAATTGCTGACCCAAACTTTAAGTAACTTGATCTGCAGGTGGATTTATCGTGTAAGACTACACATCAGAACAAAGCATGGTTCATGGTCATCACTGGGTATAATTAGCTAGAGTTGCTGTCAGTAATGGGTTCTAATTTGAAAAGTGGTAGTGGGGTGGGCATTGGCCAGAAGGAAGCCCAACCATTCGAATAAAGCCAATTGGAGTATATGGTGGTGCTCCCTGGATAACTCTCCCAAATGAGAAACAGGAGGTTTTCCAAGGAAAGTGATGTTAAGAGATAGGAAAACTGTACTTTGGAATGGCAGGCGAGCTTCCAACCATCACTGTCTGAAGTGATTGCAGCCTCACAGAAGCAGTCAGCAAAAGAGAGTAGGCCTGTGTTACAATTCTCTTATTTCTAGTAAGTGGCCTAACCAGCAGAGTTGACCCTTATTCTCATCAGTCCACATGACATCAAAGGGTACCAGTCCTAGGGAATTCCTTACCTGAAAAAATTTAGCACCTTATTGTCTTACACTGGTTGATAGATATTTTCAGCATCAGGCACAGGTTAAGATCAGTAAATCCAAAGTGGCAGAAAGAACCAATCCAAGGAAAGCATTCGCCTTTATGGCCTCCAGTACCTGCTGTAAGCTAAGGCCTGAACCTGTGTCTTTTCCATTCATCATGGCAACACTTGACATCCTTTGCAGACTTTGTCTTACCCCCATCAAGTCCTCTGAATTCTGGTGGCCCTGAGCTGCATTTGCTCCATGGGCTCAGACTGGAGGAGAAAGAGAGAAGCACACAGGTCTCGGCCCAGTGGGAAACCTTCCAAGATAGGAACACACTTACCTATGATTTTGACTCAACTAATCCTCCATACAAGTTCTAATAACTCACCATTTTCCTTTAGGCAAATATGAAATTAACTGAACACATTGAACCCCCAACAGGCCTGCTTGTGTCAGCAGGTGGCAGGGTCAGAAATATGTGTCCAAAGTGGAGAGATTTGCATTTCATGAGAAAGAAAAAAAGCTCGGAAGTGAGCACATTTTTTGCCTGATTCAGTCACCAAGAGAGGATCTTCTTATCCTTCTCAAAATGACAGAGGAGGCTGGTCCACACCTCACTCCTTGCCCAGCAGTGCAGGTCCCTGCCCATCTGTGCTAATGGTGGGACCTCCATCATGCAATGCCTCCCTCCCTCTGACATAAATCAACATCACATGTAAATTGAGATTCCATTTTAACTGGTAGACAATAGGATTTTACAGGGTTGAGAATAGGATTAACATACTGTTATCATGTTTTGTTCTGATTTACACGACATTGAGTTCTTGTGAGGGTTCCTCAGGAAAAATCTATTTTCTATGTGGAACAAACCCCAACTGAGACTTCACTAAAAACAACTTGACATTACTCAAACAGTATTTCCTTATTAACCAACAGGAACAATTAGGAAATGTTTCAAGTAAGTTCAGTCTCTGTGCTTGAATACACATTGTTCATTGTCCTATGTCAACAAGTAGAGGCTGCTGTTTCAGAGTGATTTCCATATGTTAATTTACTGAGTTCCCTCTCTGAAAGACTATAGCTTCCTGACTGTTAATTTCAGTTGACAGGGAATGGTTTGCTTTTCATTCTCTGCAAAATAATGTATTGTTGCAAAGTGATTTATAATAAACAGTATCTAGGAAAGAACTACAATACTGATTGGTTTTGACAACCAAAAATGCATTATTAATGAAATAATAACATCGGCAGCATCTTGGACGCGAGCGGGTTGTGCCGTTTATTTTGCTGTTCAGAATCCGAGCCTTGCTCTCCATTTAGAGCTTCTCTGAGATGAGTGATCATTGCTGAGGATGTGGAGGTGCTGAGTTCAAATGCGCCTGCGGTGAGTGGTGATTATTTTCGCTTTAAATCAAGGCTAATAGTATATTTCATAAACAGTATTTTTCAGCTTTCCATAACTCAGGAAACCTTGCTTATCCTAAATCAAAAGTCCCTCAAATTACACAATCTATAACTAATAAAGATATTCTTTAATATCTGCTATTTCTAGAAAATAACATAAACAGTCAATACATAATGCGGTGGATTCCATCCACAGCTAGCTCTAAATTACAGCAAGCAGAAAAATAGAACAATAAAACAAAACCTGAAGTAAAACTCTGCATTATATCAATCTGTATGATGCGAGCAGGGAGAGATCAGTAATTTATCCCAACAAAGCTCATCGTTCTGCAATGCCCCTTCGGGTGTGCAGGGCTACAGAAAACTCTTCTGATTGGATTAGGTAGTAAACTATTCCACATTTTAAGCTTACTAATTGTACCAAACATAATATTTTATTTTATCTCTTCACTCCAATTTCTGTTACTTAAATCCCTGAAATATCTGTGCTTCCAGTCCAATTATACTTTGTATAAGGTGCTGGCCTCCATTGTCATTGACTCCTATATTAATTGTGGTATGAACTTTATTGAATTTACTGAAGTGCTTTGCTGGATAGTCTCCAAACACTAACAGGCAAATGAAATTAAATAAAAAGGGTCAGCTATATTGAAGAGCATCATGTAAGTGCTTCAGAGATCGGGTCTAATTAAAGAGGCTGTAAACTAAATCGCAAGTGCAAACGTCACTCTCACCTGAGCGTGCCCACGATGAGAGCAGGGTTCCACACGGAACAGGGTGTCTGCCACAGACGGGAAGGAGAGTGTTTGATGGCAGGTGGGCTTCACAGTTGGTTCTCAGCCTGGAGAGCTCCAGATGTGCGTGTAAAGACTGCAGAGTGAGTCCGACTCTTTCCACAGGAGTTAAAGCTCTAGCTGAACACAGGGGTGTCCTATGACCTGGGCAGTGGGTAAACGTGTTGGTCAATGGTTCTATCCAGTGATGCCTTGTTCAGCACAATACCAGCTGCCGAAAACCTTGCAAATGCAAACTCTTTAAGGCATTTTTTGTGCCATAATGCCATTACTTAGGGACCTGCATTTCTGCCTTGTTCATCTAGGTCCCAATCCCTAACAAATGCTTAGAACATAGTGAACATTGAAAACAATAGCTCATGGGGGAATGAGCAAACCCATGGCTAAGGAGCTAGAAGGAAAAGTCATTTTTACAAAATGGAAAAGTACCCTCCTATTCCTATCTACTGTGTCTTCTTATTTGTGTTCTTCCTTTTCTTAGACAGGGACACATCTATTAAAGCATCTTTCATAGGGTGCAGCACGGCCAATTTGGGGGTGCTCTTCACTTGCTGATGGAAGAAGGCTATGGTTTTTTTCTGAGAGACAGCCATGACGTTCTGAGCAACAGCCAGCCTGGATCCACATCCATTCAGGGCTGTTTCTCTAAGATAGGTCTTAATTGCTTAGCCACTGACAACAGGGAGCTGTTACATACCTCACCCATCAGCGCATGCCTGACCTACTGCTGAGGCAGTCAGTGGCCCTTTTCCGACAGCCTCTGGGACAGGACAGGACCCTGCCTTTGAGGTTAATGTGAGCACTGAGCACCCTTGAACACAGCCGACCTCTGGGTTCTCTGGAGGCGGTGAAGAAAGGGCTGTGACGGGTGAGTATCACTGTCTGAAAGGCTATGACTGGGCTGTAGTCTGAAAAGCTATGGAATTTATGGCCAGAAGTGTCACACAAGTAGTCACAAACAAAGAAATGGAACCAATATGAGAATTAAGAAGCATAAACATAGATCAGGTCACCTTGAGACACTGACCATGACACAAAAGGTTTTTTTTTTTTTTGCGGAAAGGGTTGCCATAGAATTAGAATATTCTTTCTTTAAAAAATATGTTACATAAACATCACAGATTACATATATGACACATGTATATGTTTTGTTTTTGAACATTAAAACAGAATGTTCTGTGAAAATTCTTAAATCTGTTTGAGACTGAAGTTCATTCAATTGTTTTGAAACTGGCTGAGCAGTTTAGCACAGAAGAGTCAGCAGGACAGCAAGGAGCCATGGGACTCAGCTGGGGGATGTTCAGAGGGGCTGAGGGCAAAGTGTAACTATCCTTGGACAAGTTACATCTTTCATGTACTTGTCAGATGAACAATGGACTTTGCAGAGAATGTTGGAGTACAAGTTGGAATGTGTATAGCGAAACAACTGAAACATTGTTTCATCTGTTACCTTACAAATGGCCTCGCTGCTGGCAAAGACCCAGTTAGCCCAGGCACAGTTAGCAGCGACCACCGTTGAGTGCCTACTGTGTGCTGGGTGTTCACAGATGACCCAGAAGGCAGCAGACTCGAGTCCTTCCTGTATGGCTGGGGAGACAGTTGGTGGAGCTTCAGGTTGGCTCTGAGAAGCAAGGCCCTAGGGCAGGGAGCACAGAGTAGGGCAGCTGACTTGTGAAGCTGCATGCAATTCTCAAAGCTGAATCATTTTCTCTAAGCCAGCGGTTTTTCACCTACCAGGGGAGTTTAAGAAAATGTGCCCCAGTCCAGACTGACTGAGTAGAATGGATACAGGGAAGACCCAGCATCTGATTCTAAAAGATCTCTGGGCAATGTTAATGCACACAAGCCCTGGGTGGACTGGAGACTGGAAGGAAAGGTAGCCAGGGCAGAGAACCCTGAGATGCCCCACACAGAGAGCTACTCTTCTCAGGGCGGGGTGTGGGTGGCAGCTTGTCACCTGTGAGTGATGCCCTGTGAGTCATGAAGTTGAGAGTTTGCAAGAACCAAGCCAGAAACCAGTGTGACAGGCACCTGTGTGCAGCTGTGTTGGACCACGCGGGTTCTACCAGGGAACACCGTGGATTGTCACTGTGGGCTGGGGGTTGGAGCAGGAGGGCCCTGGATTGGGCAGCTGGGAGCTGGGAGGGAACATGGGTGCTCTTTAGACAAGGAACGCACGTGTGAACAGGGAGAGAAGATTATGGGTTCAGGAGTTTCTTGCAGGTCACCAAAAATGTGTCAGTACAAAGAGAATGCCTAGAATAAAATGCCAAGTATGTGTCTCATTTACATATACATGTAAATATATATAATATCTTCCATTAATAGACACAAATCTATATTAAGTATATTATTGTATGTAACAATATACAATACTTATATTGATGTATAATAATATATGTCATTTACATATGTATAATCGATTAAAAATTTTACAAGCAAGTATCTTCTACAAGACATTGGGTTATTCCATGAAATATAGTTGCCCACTAATACAACCAATCATGTTAGTAAAGAACAAGACCAAGTTGTTTGCAGAGAAAACAGCACGTCCCTCTAATAAGTAGTTGGAAGCAAAGCCCCTACTGACCTAGTCCTAAGAAGTCCAGCGGATAAAGGACAGTAAGACACAATATGAATGGAGGCTAGAGTGTGTAGCTTCCAGGTCCAGAGTATGAAAGTACACCCTTCTGAGAAACTCTCGAAGCTTCTATTCGGTAAGGAGATGACCTGATTCCATTTCCATGCTATGGAAGTCCAGCCTCACACATGTGCATAATTCAACACTTTATAGGACCCAACCCTAATACCAACTTAGTCCCAGTAGGTTCCTATCAAGGCACTGATTGACTCTAGGATAAAAGTGTGGTGGCCTGGCTCTGCGCTCGGCCAGGATGCCAATATCAAAACTCACTGTGCAAGCAGCCTAGACGCATGTGGACCAGGTACAACTGGAAGTCCATCGTTCGTTTCCAGTTTAGTATGTCACACAAGTTTCTTGTAGATAACTTGTGCAGTTTGATGATTGTGTGTATGCTCTCATGTGCATCAAAATTGATATTACACAACTATTCACAAGAAATTTCTAGAATCAGAAGAAAATGGGTCCCACTGGTTGATTCATGTCATATTTTCTGAATGGTTTTCTCATGTCATTTCCTGTTAAGTATAAAAAATGCAAAATATTGGTGAATGCAGTTTATCAACTCCAAGGTCAGTTTTGATAGGGGTACATTTTCCATTATTCCCTGCCACCCCCAGGGGTGAACTGTGAAGTGGATGCAGCTTCAGTTCCTGGAGCTGAAATCGCATCACATCCAGAACGACACGAGGCAACACACACCTTGGAAGAAAACCAGCATGTGCTGCGTAGTGAGAGGAACAGCTGCAAAAGAGCAGGTATAATAAATCCTGCTTCTCATGAATAGAGAGATGCTCACACAGTCATAGAATGTTCCAGAAAAATAAAAGACACAGGGCTTAGGGTGAAGATTTTCTACTTTTGCTTTACATTCTTTGTATTTAAATTTTCACCAACAGCATTCATTAATACCCATCCCCCCCAAAATTAAAGTTAACCAAAAAAAAAAAAAGACTGTATTCCAGATTTGCTACCTCACAACAAACAAAAAAGCTTACTGGCTTTGGATTATCGACTCCCCAATCCACTTGGCAAAAATGGACTATGACACCCACTTTTCTCCCTGAAACCATCATTCTTACTGCCTTGTCCCTCAATTTTACCATCCCCGGCCCAATTTCTGTTCTTGCCCCTCCAGTGAACCAGGAGGTGGCATGCGACTTGAAGTCCTTTGACAAATGTACCACAACCTAGTACTAGCTGCTCTTCGAATAACATGAAAACAGAAGGAACTTGGTCTAACTTCATTCTCCCAGACTGTCACACTCAACAGATTTCAACCCTCTTATTGCTGTCATGGTTTCCTCGAGGCAAGCCTGATGGAGCTGGTCACTTGCTGGACGTGAGGTCATGTTCAGCAGAAGAAACTTTTGGGGCCAGCTGTCATGAAAGTAGGTGTGGTGTAGCAAAAGTGTCACCTGTATCCTAGGAAACAAGTGACATGATGCTGGGAACACATCATTAGTCTCCTCTCCTAAAAAGACCAACACTGATTTGAGTATCACTCCACATCACTCTGCAGACACACTCTCTGATGTGGCATAAATAATAAATACGTGTGACTGTGGTTAGCACAGTGCAAGCTTTTACTTTCCTTCCCCTGTAATGAGGACCGCTTTCGAGTTACGTTACCATTTATTACAAGGCCTACAGCATACAACCTCCCGTTCTTCTGGCTTCAGTGCATGTGCATTTGGCACAGACGGCGCAGAACATTTGTAATTCTGCACTCTCAGACTTTGCCCCACGTGTATGCACACACGTGGACACACAACTCTGGACAATGCCTGGTAATTAAGGCTATGGGATTGAGAAGGACTCAACGTCACCAAATCAAACACAATTTGTGATTGACCTGTGTGGAGGAAAGAGGAATTACTGAGCAGCATTGCACTCCATCAATGGGTTAATAATTTTATGTGCTATTCTTTTTTGAAAAGGCTTATTTAAATGTTTATCAGTTGTGCAGAGTGAACCGTGCTGGCGATTCGCTAGGGACGGCTCATCATTGCCTATGCATGGGAGCGTTGTAGGAAGATTAAAATAACATTGAGTATATTCTGTAAATGAAGGGGAGAACTAGCGGAAGCCTCTGGAGTCCATTATAAATTTTAATAATACATCAAGGTAATGTAACTGAATAACCGATCTCTAAGGGAAGAAACACAACATTTGGCTAATATTACAATTTAAATTATGAAAACAAAAAGAGCTTTTAGTTAATCTTGTCTTTCTGCTTTTATTCTTCAGGCTCTTTTTTATTTTCCCTGAATCCAAAACACCATGTAAACAAATAAAAGTACGGACGAAAATAAACAGTTTGGCATCTCAGTAGATTAATTAATGCGCTTCAGCCTTGGCACCAGTAGGCGAAAATTATGTGCATAAATAATATCACTAATTAAAAAGATGCAGATTAACATGCAAATAATGTTAATGAGGATCTGCCATTCCAGAGTGGATTCGCATAACATCAACAATTTAATGGGTTGGAAGGCTTGTGTTTGCATTACATTAATAAATTTCAAAGACCTTGCATAAAAAAGTTCTGCTGGAGCCGCTGTGTCCCACTTGTGACTTGTAAATTCTGTGGGCAGTAGCGAGCGCTCGTTGGCAGATGCCAAAGTCATTATCTAAAAGACTGTTGAGAGGGTGCCACGTGCCAGCGTGACCAGCTGTTGGGAACTGGGCAGTAGGCACTATCCCGTGCCAATTATTCATATTATTTAGGTAGTCTTGATATTTATTTAAACTGATTAATATTTTGTGCTCTGCATCTTGATCTGGAGGGAAATCACTTTAAGCAAGCAAAGTTTAGGGGGAAAAAAGCCTTATCAGCCTTTGATGTGTACTGGAAGTTGAATTCATAATGGCATTGATTAAGCAGACATGACTGTAAACCACAGACAAAAACAGCATAAAGTGTCTTGAACGATGTCACACAATGCTGGGATAAAGTATCGTGTTATCAAATGCTGAGCAGCTCACAATCCACAGAGCTCTGTTTGCAAACGAAAAGGCCCGCTTGTTCTTTGGTGCACAGGATGGTACTCCTGTGCATAGATTTTAAGGATAGAAAGCAAAGATTGAGAGAGGCCTCAGTGAATCTCTTCCTGAAGCACAACATTACCTCCATCCGTCTCCTCGGGCGGTCCCCATCCTCCCCTGAACCCAGGCTGGAGGCTCAAGGACCCACTGTGACGTATCACGGTGTGCGAGGATAGTGCAGACAGCAGTTGGCCATGAGAGTCAACAGACGTCCATCTTCTGCTCATGAGCTGTCCATGCTCACATGCTCCAGAGAGAAACTAGCTGTGAACATTCAAGGAGGCACGAGAACAATCCGGTTGTTTGTCTACATGGGCCAGAATCAATGTGGTCTGATCAGGGGGCATCCAGTAAGCACCCCCTCAAGTTGATGTGGGATGAGAAGCAGGTTAGTGAGGCTCTGAGACAGCTCCCCACGCTGGAGGCAAAAGGCAGTAACTGGTCCCTGCAAGTGTCTCAACTTGACCTGCTTCTACCCCCACCTCCATGTTACCTCATGACCCAGTTTCTGCAGCAAGATTCCAGGGCCCACATTCGAGATATGTGTCCACTGACCTCGAGAGGGTTCTTCAGAAGCCAGACAAGGTGGCCCCAGGGATGGGGAGGGCTTCCCTTGCTAGCTATGTTGCTGTGGTCTAACCCTGAGTGGCTTTGAAGGTGTGAAGCATTAGAGTCCCGGGAGCCTCAAGCACTGCAAATTTTAATTTCATCCATATTCTCAATCTTGCCAATTTAGATACCCTCTAGCATAAACAAAACAGAAATTATAGCTTTTAAAGCTTCAAATCCAACACAATGTGGTCGCTTCCCCAGGACCCTGCCTGTTCCCAGTGAGCTCACACAAACCCCATGTGCGGGCAATAGTGGAGTCCCACACCCCAGAATCTTGATGTATAGATAATGGTGAGATATGGAAGGAATTACACAGGTACATGAGTATTCAGCCACTTGTAAAGTTTCTTCTAGAAGGAATTGACGTTCACATCTCTGCAAGGCCACATGCTGCTTGCATTGTAATTTCAGGTAAGAGTCAAGGCCAGGGAATATATCCTACCTACCTCTGTATCTATAACATCTAACAGGTGCCAGGCTCTTAGCCTGTGCTCCCAGAGGCTGATGAGCATTGAAGGCAGTTCAGCCAGGATACAGTACTATGGCCATTGATATCTTTAAGTCATCGGCATCTTGGCCATTTACTGAGTATAAATGGTGTGCCAGGCATGCTCTTCTGATGCACATCTCGTTCATCCTCACCGCAGCCTGGGGGCTAGGAAATGTCTCCCAGGACTCACAGACGCTCTGACTCCCAAGTCGCCCAGCCTGCCATGATGTGGTTATTGGTGTTAAAACCAAGAAGGTTCAGAGTTGAAGAAAAGAATACCATGTGTGCCAATTCCAGGCTAATGTTTCTGTCGTGGTTAACTAATTGAACCATACAAAGTCAGCTATTCCCTGAACTCATTTGTTCTAAAGAAGGTGTTCACCTGTTTCCCATGCCCTTTGTGGACAATAACCTGGATTTATAGTTTCATACCTGAGGTTCAGAAAATGGTATGTTTTTCATCATTGGTTTCAAGATTGGCTACAATGAACATATACATATACACATACACATACACATACATATACACATTCACATACATATACAAGAGTGACAATTATGAGCTATATGTTTCAAATACACAAATTACACACTGGCAGAAAGTCCATTATTCACATATTTGCCAATGCTGTTTAAAGTCTTTGATTGTAATGGTTTAGGGCTTCCTTTTGCACATAACAAAGATGTTAATGAAGCATAAAAGACAGGTATTTGGATGGCCATGAAGAAGACTGGATAAAGGGTGCCATGCACTCAAGCATGCCCTACCACATCCTGTGAGTATCTGAGTGGATGGCAGAAAGCATGGGATCTTCACTAAAGTTTATTCAAGAATATCTGCTTTGCATGGGGAAAGAGGGCAAAACGGGATAGGAGAGGAGACTACAGGGACAATGGACAAGGGGTCCAACCCTGGCACAGGTCACAGAGGGATGTATGTTTGTTGAATGAAGGCAAGTTGATCCCTCTCTCTGGCCCCAGCATTTTGGCAATTTATCATTGTAAGGAATTATCTGATCTGATGTCCATGCCCCACCCTCAGCCCACTGACACTGAGGTTGTTGGGGGCTATTTTGTCCCAGTTTCTCACGCAACAGGACAGGGAAGCAGAAGAAGAAGAGGAAAGGAACACTGCCCCAGCCAAAGTGCCATGCTGCGTCCTCCAAACACCAGCCACCTGGCACTCCACCTGCCCTACCCTCTGCCAGATGAATGTGGACTCCTACTTCACAGGTGCAGTCCCTGAGGTTTATACAAACTGGTGCAGGAGAAATCAGTACCAGACACCTCCACCCTTCAGGCCCTTTCTGGGCTGCTCCTCCCCGGTGTCCACTTCTTTCCTGGGTCAACACTTCATCTTCATTGTGAGCATGACACTCAGATGAGACTCTCAGCAGAATTATTCACAGAAACACTTGTAGGCACCTAAAAGGATACTTCATCTTTCACACTGTCTGGAGCAAGCCTCCCTGTACCTGGAATCATTGCTTCACCTTTTCCTAGCTGACCCCTGACAGAACCTGACATGCATGTGGCCCACTGCAGAGGTGACTCAGCTATGGAATTGCTGTCCCATCTCAAATTGTTCCTGAGAAATTCAGAAACCATCTCCTCAAACCTTTGAACTTGGTGTATAGACTGTTTTCCTGTTTCCTTGTTGACTTAATGTGTTGAAACAAGAGCGTCTTGTTTTAACCCAGAAAACCTAACCATCTGTAATAGCCCTCACCAGGGACCAAGGCACCGGACATGGGGCAAGGTTCTCACTTTCAAGTGGGAAGAAGTAAAAGGAATTCCCTTCTTCCACAAGTGGGTGTGAGATGGTTTTAACAGAGCACTCTTTTATCCTAAGAGGATTTCTGTCCATGAAATCTATTCTTCAGGCTGCTGCTGCAGAAACTCCACCTTCTTCGAGAGGCCCTCCATGGCTGCCCTAGCCCTGGGCCAAATGACCCTGCCATGGCTGCCTGTCCCTGGCATGCTTCCTATGCCAGCCAGGGATTGGAGGAGTGGCTCCCCAAAGCAGGGCCATGAAACCCCTTGCCATTTTCCCAAAGCACATTTTTTCCATGCACTTTTCTAAAAATCAGGACAGAAAAATAGATTCCCAAAATATAAATACTCTATTTCAAAATTTGTCTATTTTTTTGTGTGTGGCCACCATGCTCCCATGTCTGCTGTGGAAAAACAAAGTTAAAAATTGTTTGCTGGACTTGAACATAAAGCGATTCAATGTAATTAAGGACCAAAATTTCCCTTAAAGATTTAAATTATCTCAGTTGGCCATCAACATGTCCCAAGTTAGCTAGATGATTCTCAACACTTCATTTCACTAACTACCTTCCAATAAGGCTTAATGGGGTTGGAGCACTGCAAAACCGAGCATACCCGTGATGCCAACCGCCAGGCAGTGCTTCTGGGCATGGGGCCCTGTGCTCCTGCATTGCCGGTCCCCCTGCCCTGCATGCCTGGGCACCACCCACACATGCTGCTCGAGAGCTGTTGCCAGCATCCGCTGCATCCTGCAGGCTGGGGACTCATGGACAAAGAGATCTCGTCCCCAAGGCTTCTTTGTTGTTCACTTTCTGGGGGACATTCCCACTCCAGCAGAATGATTGTTCTTCAGTTGCTCACTTTCTCAGTGCTGTATTAGCTAAGCTAAATCTATTTTGCTACCTCCTGCTGTTGCCAAGAAGAACTGGAACATAGGAGGTCCCGGAAGCTGGTGTATTGTTCACTCTTGATGATTTTGACTTGCAGTTTCTTATAAGTTGCCTTTGAAGTTAGTATTTCTAATGCTAACACAAAATAGCCACCACGTATTAGTGTTTCCTATGTCTAAAACAGTACACTCAGCATCATACATCACTGACGACAAATCTGTGAAAGAGGTGGGTTGACTGCGTGTTAGAGATGAGCACACATGATTGAGGGGTCAAGTGCCCCTGATGACAGAGCCATCGTGTGGAAATATTGGTAGAAGTGACATCTGAACCACCAAGGGGCTCAGTCACAGCACTGAGAGAGCCTATGCATTCGTCTCAAACATTTTGGAAACCAGTGTGTTTGGGGTATAGCCACAGAGAACCAGGCAGCAGGGAGGATGGAGGGAGGAAGAATCAGGATGCATGTGTCAGCCAGGAGAGGAGTGGAGTGCGGGCCACGCCATGCTGCCTGGAGGCAGAGCTGGTTCTGCCTCTGCATTCTCCACGTCTCTGCTCATGGCATTCACTCCATCTGACCCTCCCTTGCCCCAGTTCCTCCTGTCAAAATCCTTTCCAGCTGATGGGCTCTCATCAAAGGCAGACTCTCTCATGAGGCCTTGAACGCAGCTAGACATGACCCTGTCTCCGCGAACTTGTAGAGCCCTCACCGTCACTCCAGGGCACCCTGCCCTGCTGCCTTATGTTGTAATTATTGGTTAGCAGTTCGATTCAGGTCAGCAAATATGTGCCGGGCACCGCTGTGTGCTGGCACTGGCCATGCAGAGTGGGGAAAGAAATGGGCGTGGCTGTGCGTGCGTCTCATCTGTGAGGTGGTTGGCTCAGAGACAGGGAACTCTGGAACAGGGATGCATGTCCCCTAAGGTTGCCCCACAGGGACTGGGCCTGAGGCTTCAGTAAAGGACTCCTGAGTCACATATACCTCACCTGCTGGAAGTTCTGCAATACACATCCAAGTGTGTAATGGGGCAGTATAGGGGTACAATGTCCTTCCTTGAGGTTGGGGGTCAGACTTTTGTTCTCACACTGACCAGTCACTGAATGTCTCAGTCCTGAGACTGCTTCTGACAGTGGGTAGAGGCATTTCCAGAGAAGGACTAAGCAGACAGCCAGTAGCAGGCAATGCCCCTGCAAGTGAGAATGATGTCTCAGTCCTGTCGGTGGGTGTGGCGACACAGCAGGCACAGTCTGTCCCTTGCCTTGCTCACAATCACTATCTACTTATAGATTCCACATTGAGGGGAGCAGCACATCCAGGGAGCTGCTTTTTTCCTCTCCTGGCAGAACTTAGAAGAGGCAGATCAGAAGGGTAAATTGCAGGCTTTGCCACACAGCTGGACCCAAAACTGCGAGTTGGATCGTCTTCTGGTTTTACTGCCCGTTGCAGAGTCCCCCCATCCTCTGGTGACATGGCTGCAAGCCTGGGTGACATACCTGGAAGAGGGCTCAAAACCTCATCCTGGGTGGTCTTACCTTCTGGTGACCATGCTTTTCTCAGGTGTGACTGCAGCTTTGGTCCACTTACTGTCCAGCTTAGTCTGGTGAGTTTAAAAGGTTCCTGGGAGGATTGGCTGAGTGTCAATGGATCACCTGCGCTCCTGGTGGGTAACAGCAGTGTTCCTCTCTCTGCCAAGTGCTGACTCCTTTCCTTGCTTGCTAGTATCTTGTCACAAGAAGCCCAATGCTTCCATCTGATGGACAGAGTTAAATGGTTCATGACACTCTTGTGAGTCTCTGTTTGTGAACTGTGAGCACAGGGTCCCCAGAATCCAGAGCTGTAGAACAGAAAATGCAAGTGCCCTGAGGTGGTCACGAGGCATGATGGTCTGACTGGCCACTCTGACTTCCACCCCTAGATGCTATTGAGGATAAGGCACTGAGCTAATTGGTGTCCAGACAGTGTCCTGGATGCTGGTAGCCTATCCCCAGAGGGCGACTCATAGCTGGTATCTCGGCTGCATCTTCACGAGGTTGTTCCTCACTCTGTTAGTGTGGCAGCACATGAGGACACTAGTGTGTCCTTTGACTAGCTGCCCACACTGAAGTCACATTGCATAGTGGAGGTCTAATGCTGTGAAGTGATGTTAAGTGGGATCCCATGTGAGTCTACCAGACTCTGGGAAGGCCTTGGGCAGTAGTGCTGGCTGAAGTCCTGCCAGCAGGAAAGACAACCCCCAACCAAGAATATGCATTAATTCCAGAAAAGAAGAATCTCTGTCCTAAGGTTAGAGAGAGTTCAATGTTATCAACTCAACACCAAATGTCCAGTTGATCTCCCAAGGGATGGTGCCATATGAGTACTGGTGAATATTGACTCAGTATTGGTCTGAGTGGCAGATTCAACATCTAGAAGCAGGAATAACTGAAGCAGCCTTGGCAAGTGGGACCCCAGGCTATGGGGTCCATGCTAAGCCTCCATCCCTCCCACCTATATGTTCCATTCATGAGTCCACTGCCCACAATTGGCATCAATTGGAGAAGTCATTCTGTTGTTGTTCTGTTGAGGGTGAGAGTGCCTCACCCTCAGTGGATGCCCTTGGATGGACATTGACATGCAACACAACGACCTTCTCACTTCGATACCAATCCTACAGGGTCATCTATATGCCTCTGTCCAGGTCTCTCTGTATCTACTATCTCTTCTGCCAGCCCTTAACTAACCAGATGAACCATTTCTTTGCCACTGCACATGAATTTATATGTATTATCACCTCAGGCCACTTTACTTTCCAAATCAGAACACCAGGTGTATTGCCTGAAGCTCTGCCCATTGGGAGGATTTCCTCTCACTGATGTCCTTCAGGGCCACCCCAAGTGTGGATATAAAGCAGCTACAGTGCCTTTTGGTTTGCACACATGTATACCATCGATGAATCAAGCTCAACTTTTTTCTTCTTCATCAGTTTCGCCTTCTTCACATAGCCCTAGATGTGAGAGAGTAAGCGGTGCTGGTGTATCCATGGTGGAGAAACCAGAATCTGAGCCATCAGCTTTGCAACCTACTGGCTCTCTACAGCTCTGCTCATGCTTGATACTCTTTCCAGGGGTTTCTGCTGAGCCCACCTAATGGGAGTTGTTAGGTATGATAAATGCAGCTGCTGGGTAACTCTGGCCTCATGGCCCCTTGATACCAGGCTTCCATCTCTACCAGGGCCCAATAACATTCAGGACACTTTCTCATCTGTAGTACAAGATAGGGTTAGGTTCCAGAGCCCTGGAGTATATGTGATGAGATTCTCCTGTGGGTCTTAACAAGAGCTCTGCACAGCATCACTTCTCCCCAGAAATACCTCTCATGACATAAGTTCTGCCACCTCATGTGGCCCAAGCCACAGAGGTGCTTGCATCATGACCTGGAGTTTCTGCAGAGCCCTGTCTTGCTCTGAGCCCCACTCAAAGCTGGAAGCCTCTGTGACACTGGACAAATGGATGAGAAGATTCTCCAGGGGTGGGATATGCTGCCTCCAGAGTTTTAAGAGACCCACCAGACTCTGTACTTCCTTCTTAATAATGAGAAGTTAAGAGGCAGTAATTTTTTCTTTATTCTAAAGATGTCCAAGCATACCCCAGACACCCAAACATCTCCCTAACATGGCAGACTCTTAACCTTTATTGAGATTTCCTCACAACGTGAGAAGCACATGAAGCCCTTGCTTCATTGTGCTTCTTTTTATTAACATAATGTCACTGATGGAGTGGACCATTGATATGTCCTACAAAATGACCAGAAGGACCAGGCCTCTTCATACTTTATCATAATAGAGCGGAAGAATTCATGTAGACCTGGAGTAAAATCCAACTTGTGCATTGTTGCCCATTTCACATAATGCAACCTGCTTCTGGTCCTCCTTTTTGATAAGGATACACAATCATGCATTTTCCAGATCAGCGCCCCCATGCCACATGCCTGAGACCACTTGCATCTGCTCTAGCAGAGACCCATCCAGTGCCACCTTGGCAATCAGGTACCTCCCTGGTTGGGTTGGAGGTATCCTCTGAAATATGCATGATTTTTGTGGAAGCCAGACAATGAATTAATTACGGACACGTTGGGACCACCACCATCTGTACTTTGGTCTTACAGGGGCACTAATCTTTGCTGTTCTTCGCCGACCCCAGCTCAGTTTGCTGTGTTGTTTTGAATGCGCTATTTGGCTTCAGCTGGGCTTCTTCTTGGCCTTCCCCACCACGACAGCTGATAGTATAGGTCCAGGAACCATCTGAGCCTGTTACTCATCTGGGGCTTGGGGAGCCTATCACTGGGTGACTCATGGACACAAAAGCCCAAGCTTGAGCCGACTCTGACCTGAACTCTATTTTAATACTGGCACCCACATGTCTCTGCTCCCATAGGACAGTCATGGTGATGCTTCAGGTCCCTGCTATCAGCATTCACTCAAGTTTTGTGACAAGAATTTTTAAAGTGCGTAGGGTTTCCCTTCCCTAGTATACAGTTGCCCAAGGAAAGCTCCATAGATTTGTCTTGGGAAGGCCTCAGGAAGCTGCCATATAAGTCCAGGTGGTGCTGCTGCTCCTGGGGACACAGCCTCTTCCTTAGTCAATGCATTATAGGTCTAAAAACAGCGTCTGGTCCACTGTCTGAACCAAGGATCGTGACTGTACTGGGCAGTTGTCCACAACCCTCAGATTACTCTGCTTTGCTTTTTGTGTATAGACTGAATAATGCCCTTGTTGGCCACCCTGACATCTTTCCATGGTGTGCCAGGTTTTCTTCACCATCTCCATAGCTCCCTGCAGAGGGGGCTCTCCTGGCTCTCACTCCAGCGTTCCTCAACCTTACGTAAAGTACACACACTATGACTCTCACCGGTAAGTACAATCACCTGCCCCTCTTATCCAGGGCTACCAGGGTCCCAGCAATGTGACAACATCTGAAAGCAGCCCGGTGTAGAGCAGACAGCCACCTCCATGAGTTGCCTTCGGGGACACAGTGGTCTGGCAGGTTTTCTAACTGTGCTTAGCATATCTACTCTAATATGTCCAACCTCTGAGCCTTTTGACCCCTCCTCCACCATCTGCCCTGGAGATGGTTATTTCTACTCCACTTAGTACAGGCCATTGCCTTTTCCAAGCTTTCCACAGCCCATATGGCAACACATTAGCACTGTCTCCTGGGGGTCTTTGCCAGGGTGTTCAGTGCCACTTTGTGTGACAAAGCCGCTATTTAGATGAAATCTCCCTTATCTAAGTTTATATTCCATGCTCCTTGATGAGCCCCTTTGGGACCCAGCCCCATGCTCAGGCCAGTGAATTTTGGTGGGCCCTGCAGCTCCCTGTTGAGGGATCCTGTGTTCCCCTATCAGACTCAGCTAGCCCCTGGGCAGGTAAGAGGGGATGAAAGGACACCTAAGTTTATGTGCATTTGGGAGTGTGTGCACGTGTCTGTGTGTCTTGCAAAGAAGCCTCTGAATCATCCTTAACCAGGGTGAAGTTGCTGGCTTTTAATAGAGAGCAGTGGGCTACTTTTGAGGGTCCAGAAAATATGGAATTGTGAGATTTTCAAGTACATTGATGCAAAAGTCTCCACCTGAATGTTGTGTCCCATTCCTTACTAATTAAGACAGACCCTGACCTTGTCTAGCAGGCCTGCTGGAGTTGAGTGTTCAACCCGTATTAGAACTCTGTTATCCTTCTAAGTCCTGGGACAGAACGACCATTTCTCTGCCCACCACTTGCTGCTGGGCAGAGGCTCTCTGAGTGTTCAGAGGAGCCCCTCTGGCCTTCACACTGTGCCTAAAAGTGGGGATCAGCCAGCCCCAGCCCTTTCTATTTTTCTCCCTGGCATTGATGGCCTTCTGCATCCATACTCCAAGTCCCGTGTTTCATCCCACAGTCGGTTTTGGTGGAGTCTACTCTACCCTCCTTCACTGCTCTGTATTTGTAAGGGCACAGCATGAAGATACAACTGTTAACTGACTTAAATGTTGAATGGATGGATACATGACAATGTATGGGGGACAAAGAGATGTCTCCCTAACAGTCATAAAGGTGAATTTCAGAGTGAGTCAATCAGCCACAGATAGGCACTTGTCAGTTTCTTTTGTCTGATGACTTCCTTTATTCTCATCACACCACAAATCATCTAGACCTTGTCTTCTTTAGACATTTATAAAGATTGTCACAGTTCTCATGGGCTTCTCTGAAGCAGTGGGACAGTCTTTTCTATTCATGTCAAAAGGTTGGCTCTATTTTTTTTTGAATAACACTATTCCCAACTCTACTCTCATTTTGGCATAAGCAAGGGAAATATATTTAGCTATAGAAGGCATCTGTACATGTTGGTTGGTTGATTTTAAATTGTTTTTCATTTTTGTTCTTTTTAACTTTTTTTATTCAAGTACAGTTGTCTCTACTTTCCCCCACCACTCCCCCCGACCCGAGCCATCCCCACTTCCCGCACTTGATCCTACCTTCCTTTGGTTTTGTCCATGTGTCCTTTACAGATATTCCTGAAAATCCCCCTTCTTTTTCCCCATTACCCCCTCCCGCCTTCCCTCTGGTTACTGTCAGTTTGTTCTTAATTTCAGTGTCTCTGGTTATATTTTACCTGCTTGTTTGTTTTGTTGATTAAGTTCAACTTATAGGTGAGATCACATGGTATTTGTCTTTCGCTGCCTGGCTTATTTCACTTAGCATAATGCTTCCCAGTTTTTAAAGATTTTAATGATTTATTTTTAGAGAGAGGGAAAGAGAGGGAGAGAAACATCAATGTGTGGTTGCCTCTCATGTGCCCCTACTGGCTACCTGGCTCGCAACCCAGGCATGTGCCCTGACTGCGAATCGAACTGGTGACCCTGTGGTTCGCAACCCAGCACTCAATTCACTGAGCCAGACCAGCCAGGGATATTTTTGTTTTTTAAAACACTTAGTTGCCCCCACCCAAGCTAAAATGAAGAAGCCTGAAATAAATATTTCATGTACCCCACCCCCCAAGCCTTTTTGATCCTCTGGCATATTTGCTAGCTGCTAGGCATCATGGGATGTTTTCTGAGACTATGACGTCAGGGCTGCCCTTCTTCTTTTCAACATTGGAGTCCTTTCCACCCTGAGCCTGCTGAGTAGAATTGCCTTTCTATCTTCAAATGACAAAATATTCCCCTCCCAATTTGGCAATAATTTCAACAAAACCGTGCTAGATCTCATTAGTTTCTGGTGTTATATTAAACAATATTATAAACTTACTAGCCCATTTCATAAATGTGTTGCTTGGGGTCCCAGATCTGTAACCTAACAAGGTTAATAAACCATCTGAATTCAATTAAGTGTGAGAATGGGTCTGGGGTCTCTGAACTTCCTGGTCAAGATTCTGGCCAAGAACAGCTGGTTTTCCTCCCGTGGACCCACACTCGTCATATTCATCTACTGACCTGGCCTAACCTGCGCCATTTGGAGTCAAGTTTATTTGAAATGGTAAGGTTGGGTCACATGATAAACTTAAAGGTATGACGTGTCAAAGATATCACACCTTCAGCTCCAGTGACATGAGAAGTGGAGTCCGGCCAGTGGCTTTGCTGCGCAGTAGGTGTTGGTCTAACCGTGTCACCCCCTGGAAGCTTGGGTCTCGTGTGGGACAAAACCTCTGGTCCAAATGCCCTGCCAGAGCCCTGGCAAAGCTTTTCCTACTCCCTCACCAAGGACTCGAGTGCAAGAAACACCACAGATTGATACCATCCATGACCATTTGTCCTCATGGAAGAACTGCAAAGGAACAGGATCATGGAGAGCCTTCCAAGGCGGTTCTCTGCCATACTCCCTATTTTCGTTCATTTTGTTTTTAGACAGATTTACCTCTTTCAGTAGCCCAGGAAAAGACACTGTCTCCAAGCCTCTTATTTATAAAAATAGATCATACAGGACAGCCTGCGCAGAATTTTAAACTTCTGTTATGAAGTTTTTCTAGGAACAATAACTCCATACAAATGAACCAGAAGACCTGTAAGCTCTCCAACAATGAATATAAGTGGAAAAAAGAGTTGCTCAGGGCAGCACTGCACAGGCGAACAGAAAACAATAGTATTGACATTTAAAATAAAAATAAACATTGAAAGTATACTTAAGCCAAGTTTGCCAGGTGAAAGTAGAGACAGCCCTAAAAATCAAGAATTCTAATTTGCAGTCTTCATGCTTGTAATGACCAGCTTGGGACTTCCCGCAAGCCACACTCACCATTTGATGCATAAACTTAAAAATTGTTTACTTACTCATTTACTTACATTCTACAAATGACATATTCGAAAAGGTTTTTATAAGACTTGAGTTTTTTTCTTCACTCTGTTTTGTAAAATGATATTTTATGTTCATTATCTTTCTAATTTATCTAACTAATCTCCAGCTTTATTTGAAAAATGGACACCATGATCTAATCACATGGCAAAATTATAATATTTTTTCTTTAAAAAGAGATAAATGCTCAGATTTATATTTGATCAAACTGAGTTACACACAACATTTTATGTAAAACTCCACGATCAGGGCACCTTCCCATTTCAAGAAGAGTAACAACCATATGGGACACAGGTGGACAATCATGCATTCTTTGGGAGGCTATATTCTGGGCGAGGCACTGGGGCATCATAGAGGTCCAGCCACCAATGAATGGGGACCCTCATTGCTTTCTGGTGGCAGGGACATAAATGAGAACCTGTGTGGAGGAAGAGAAAGGACTATTTGTAAGTGTAGGCTAACTTTGGGGGTGACCATAGGCTTTTAGGGAGTGTCTTACAGAAAGTAGTCAAGCAAGATGTTACCAGAAGAGGCCAGAGGCAGAACACATGAGAAATTGTCCTTCTTGTGTCATCTGAACCCCTGGCCAAGGAGACCTCAGGAACCAGGTGGTCCTATGCAACTTGTGCCTCTCAGAAGCAGTTGTTTTCAGAACATGCATGCTCTATAACTCTGCCTTTGCTAGGCATTCCTGATAAGGCAGCAAACCAAGGCAAGCGAACCCCTAGATCAGCAGGTGGCTTCTGGCCCAGTAGGTGACTCCTGGCACAGTACATAGCCTCCTCGTGTATAAATGACCTTGGCACAGTAGATGACTTCTGGTGCATAGATTATCTTGGCCCAGTATATGACCTCTGCCTCAATAGATGACCAAGATTCAGTTCAAAGTGAGTAATGCCCTAACACTGAGTCCATGGTGATGCTGATCCCCAAGCTCCCATCCTGGTCAATCTCAGGGTCAGATGGTATGTGCCTTTAATTTGCACAACTGCTGCCTGGGTTAACCCTCCTTGACCTCTGTGCCCCATGCTTGGGATGCTCTGAGGGAAGAAGTCTCTGCCTGGAGGGATGTGAAACTCTGGGCTATGAATCAATCTTCCCTGATGAGTGGATGTCATGCTACCTTCCTTCTCCTCCTCCACACACCAACATGCTGGGATTCTTTTTTTAAGATCCCCCTTTAAAAAATAATTCTAGAGCTAAAAATAATAACCTCAAAAATTGCTCACAAAATTCTATTGTGCATATCCTTGATAAGTGGGTTTATTGTGCAAAGTTGAGTGGGCCCTGAGCTGCCATGGTGTTATAATTTAAACCATGTGAGATTTTGTTTTAAAACAAAAAGCATTCCAGCAGTGTTTTCCCCTTATAACATGAAACTTAATAACCTTCTTCAGGGAATACATAGCAAGCTCCTGTATTGCTTACAATTTCCTCAAACTTTCTTTCACCTGGGGTTCTTCCTATGTCGGGATGGTCTCAGAACAACACCTGCTAGAAAGGTTAGCAGCAGAGGGCCGGGGAATGCTTTGGGGGATGCTCAGCCTGTATCATGCTTGACTGAGAATGCACAAGGACTGTAGGTGCAGCCAGAAGAAGCACAATGACCTCTTCAGTCGGACACCTCGGCAGCTGGTCAAGAACTTACACAGAGATTTGCTCCGTGCTCTCAAGTGCCCTGGGGATTGAGCAGACAGTGCACAAAAGTATGACGGGAAGATGATGGATGATGGGTCATAAGTCTCACTTCAGTCATACCAAGAAAACATCATGCTTGTGTGTTATGATGGTCCACTGGACAGACGGAATGGGCAAATGTCAGTTGCAATCTAGGATATGCCGCACACCCATCCGGAACATGGAGCTCTGTGCAGACAGTGTTCAAAAAGCTATCACTGGATGCCCATAGGATGAACCTCAAGGCACAGAATCTCTAACAAAAACAAGGTAGATTATCTGGTTTTGGTGTAGTAATATCACTTTGTTGAAGGCAAGCTCTAGAACAAGAAAAAGAAATTCTTTTTTAGTTTATAATGAAGGATGATACTTGTTTCTTTTCTTTTCCAAGCTTGTCAAAATAAGCTGGTGGTTGGTCCCTCTTAAAGTGAAAATATAATATGCAATACAATGTAAAAAGTTATCAATGAAATTTTATGGCTTAATGTCATTCTCATTGGAAAACAGAAGATGTAAAAGGTATGCAAAGGGAAGAAACTTGTGACAGTTCATACATTTAAGATTGATAAATACTAAAACAAGCATTTTTAGAGTTTTTTGGGATTTTTTTTTTTGCTTATTCATTCTATAAATAATCATTAAGCATCCATATGTTGGGTGTTAAGCTGAGAATTTGGGACACAATGATGGGTGAGTCAAGTTTGGGTTCTGTCTTTGCGAGCATCCAAGCTAGTGATAAAGACTTATCCAATCTTATGTAACTTCAAGAAACATATAAAAATATAAAATGACAGCTGTGATTAAAGTATTACTAGAGGGGACTGTCCTGGTCTGGAAACTGGGGATGACTTAGTGAAGGAGGAAAGATGACAGAAGCTGAGATCTGAATAAGCACTGAGAAGGTGAAGCTGGAGGGCACAGCCTTTTATCCAGATAAACCAAAACCTATAAATGATGTCACTCAAGAACTCTGAGCAAAGTGGGAGACTACAGGAGTCACTTAAAGAGGTGGTTGGTAGGAACCAGGGCTTGAGAGAGCTGACAGTTCCTGGCATTTGGTCTTTATGGAAAGTGTCTAAATAGCGATAATTTGACCCACTGTGTTAATCACTTGGCTGCAGAATGATCAAGACTGAAGGGTCATCAGTTAGGAGTCTTGGGCCATTGCCCAGGTGAGAGACAAATCAGCACCAACTAAGGTGAGGACCAGAGAGATGTCAAAAAAAAATGGACTGAGAGATACTGAAGAGGCAAGAGCTACTAGCCCAATTCAGGACTCTGTGCAGGGTGAGGGAGATGGACAAGTCCAGGAGAACTCCCAGGTTTCATCTCAACGAACAGTATAGTGACACCATGTGCCACATTAGGGAAGATTTGGGGAAATAAGACAATGGATCATTTTGAGAAGTGAATGCCTTGGGCATCCTCTAATAGAAGATTCAATTGGTACTTGGACAGACTGTTCTAGAGATTGAAGATGAGGTCCAGCTGAAAGTCAGGGATGTCCTGGGGCAGTGGCCTCTTTTTCCAACTTTATTGGGATATAATTGACATATAGGCTTGTATAAGTTCAAGGTGTACAGTGTGATGATTTAATATACATATATTTTATCACAGTAGAGTTAGTTAAGACATCCTTTACATAATTACCACTTTGTTGTTGCTCTAGTGAGAAGATTTTAGCTCTACTCTCATAGCAACTTTCAGGTATACAATCCAGTATTGTTAACTACAGTCACTATGAAACACATCAGATTCCCACAACTTATCCATCTTGTAACTGCACGTTTGTATCCTTTGCCAACATCTCCCTATTTCCCCTACCCTCAGGCCCTGGCGACCACCAATCTACTTTCTGTTTCTATGAGTTCACTTTTTTTAGATTTCACATGTAAATGAGACCATACAGTGTTTGTCTTTTTCTGTCTGACTTATTTCACTTAGCATAATGTCCTCAAAGTCCATCTATGTTGTTGCAAATGATAAGATTTTCTTCTTTTTTATAATATTTTCATATAAATAATAACATATAGTAATATTTTCATATCTTGGTTTTTGTGAATAATGTTGCAATGAACATGGACATGCAGATATTTCTTCAAGATAATGATTTCAAGTCCTCATATACCCAGAAGTGGGTATGTGTTTAATTTTTTTAGAGCTGCCATTCCAACCTCTGCCTCCTCCTTTGTGTGTCTGGATCAGATCTCCTTCTTTCTCCTTATGCAGGTACATGTGATGACACATGAGGCCCACCCACATATTCTATGATATTCTCCCCATATTAAGATCCTTGATTATATCAGCAAAGTCAATTTTGACACATAAGATGATGTTCATAGTTCCCAGGGATTCCAAGAGGTGTCTACTGGAGACCATTTTCCAGACCATCACATGGACTAAGAGCCAGACACTGTGGTACACCTGGGAAAGAGTTCAAATCAGGCTCAGCTCTTACTCTTCTGACCCAATCCAAAGCCCTGCTATTTTCATGTGGTCTCCTTGTTATCATAGCTCCTGCCTGTGAGGGGTGGGGAAAAGCAAGTCCAAATTAGTTTAGAAAAAGGAGTATCTATTACTTCATGTACCCGAGAGGTCCAAAACTAGGCTGGCTTCAGGAAGAGCTAGACTAGGGCTGATGTGCTGCTGTGGGAACACCCCTTCTCCAGGTTTTGGTTCTTCTCTGCTCCAAGTGGATCTCCCTCGTGGAGACCCCAGCAGACCCAATTTTATGTCATCCCTGCAGCAATTCATCCCACTAGAAAGGAGCCTCTTTTTCATATTCCAACAAGCCATCTGACTAACCCTTATTGTACTAGTCCTTATTGCCATGGGGATGGAAAACCTATCTGACCACACCTGGGTTCCTTGACCTCGGATCACACTCAAAAATTAGTACTAGCGCCAGGGACTGAGAGTGGGCAGGGAGGCCCCACACACAGATTACCTGAGATTCTGTTACAGAATTTGGAAAAAAGTGTCCAACTCACTCCTCCCTTTCTCCATGTCCCATTGCATACTATATAGTGACAGGGACACCCACAAAGTCCATTTAAGTGAATATCTATAAAAATGTTGGCCGGTGCTACCCCACAGACCCCTCACCGATTCTGATGTTCAGGTAGAAATACTGGAGAAGAGGTTGCTTCAACTCAAAATTGCCTTTCATTACCAGCAGCAAAGATTAGAAAAATGGTGCTTAAAGAGATAGATGTGGTCTGGATCTGACAAGAGTCGGCTTACAGGCAGCTTTCCAGGAGCCCAGGAACATCTTCCCTTACATCTGATTGGCCATATTAGTCATGCAGCCATATCGTGATGCAAAGGAACCTAGGAAGCGTAGTCTTTTTTCTTTCTGAGTTCCTTCCCAGCGTTCCATTAACCAGAAAGAAGAGAATGTTATTGAGGGGCAACTAGCATTCTCAACTCACCAGCTCTCTTACCTGATTATCTGAATTACCTCACAGTTTTAAAACAGAATTTTAATCAGTAGCAGCTACATTCTCTATGTTGATGAGTTAGAAACAGAACATTTCTTTCCACAATGTTTGGTTACTTATTTTAGAAGCTTATTCCAAATATAATCATGCAGTGAGCAACTATTCCAAGTTTGCTATGATTACATATGAGAATCCTTAGGATCTCTTTACCTGCCTACAAAGTCAGAAACAGATATAATTACCACAAATGTTCTATTACATTTACATCACTTCACTTTCAAAAGTTAGGTCGTGTGTACAAACACCAAAGTGTCATACACTGATAGCTAAACATTCATGGGCCATATCCCTTTAGTGAGAAAACTCAGGGCTAGGAGGCTGAGGGACAGGAGGAACCAGGTTTTACTTCCAGTGACCTGTCAGGAGTTAGAAATACACAAGTTATAGACTGAGTGTGGTTTGCTAAGGTTGGGGTTCCTGGAAAGCATGCAGTAAGAAAGAACACGGCCCAGAGCGTAGGGGCCAGGCAAGGTCTGGGCTCAGGCAGGGAGGATACGGGTAGGCGGAGTCACTACCAGGACATGGCTGTGGGCACACTCCCCACTCCCACCCTCCCACCTTTGTGAGCTAAGATAACCATGTGCAGCCTGCTGTGTCTTCCACTCACCACAAGAGAGCTCAGAGAGGAAAGTCAAGATCCAGTGTTAATAACTAGCAGGTTTAAGGGCTTATAGCTCAAAGGTCTCCCCCTTGGGCTTATCAGAGGGGTGAGAAATTTCCAGATATGAGGGATGTGATGTCAGATAAGCAGCCCTTACTATTCGCACCATCTAGTGCCCTAGGGCTGTGATGATCCATGCATGGGTCAACTTGATGGGGCTTGGGGGGTCATTCAGATATTTGGCTAAATGTTATCATGGGTGGGTCTATGGGGAGTTTCCACATGAGATTTGCATTTTAATCAGTAAAACAGATGGCCCTCCCCAATGTGGGCATTATCTTCCAATCCCTTGAGCATCTGAAAAGGACAAAAGGCAGAGGGAGAGAGAATTTGCCCTTTCTTCTGCCTGACCGCTGAGCTGGGACACTGGTCTTCTCTTGCCCTTAGACAGAGACTGGAACAGCATCACCAGCTCTCCTGGGTCTCCAGCCTGCCAGCAGCTGATTGTGGGATTTTTCACCATTATGCAAGTCAATTCTTCATAATAAATGAGTAAATATATAATGTATATTAATAATTATAATTGAGCCCCATCTTTATCTACTGTTTGGGGAGATACTACAGCAGCCCCCAACCACCATTTCTGAAGTGCGCTGAGTCATGGAGTAAGAGCCAAAGGCATTGATGAAATGGGGTCAGAAGATTGCAGTGTTACTGTTTGCATTTAAAATGTTAGCCCTGGCTGGTGTGGCTCAGTGGACTGAGTGCCAGACTTTGAACCAAAGGGTTGCCAGTTCAATTCCCAGTCAAGACACATGCCTAGGTTGCAGGCCAAGTCCCCTGTGAAGGGCCTGCAAGAGGCAACCGCACACATGTTTCTCTCCCTTTCTTTCTCTCCCCCTTCTCCTCCCTCAAAAAATAAAATCTTTTTTAAAATAGTTAAAAAATAAAATAAATAAATAAAATGTTTTACTCCAAGTTCAAACAGATACATTACCTGGGCTGTTGACTGTGTGGCCCCTGCCATTGATCAAGTGAGTTGATCAGGTGCCATGGTGGTTCCTGGAGGAGATACCTTTGGCAATTGTGAGAATAGAACCCCTACAAGCAGCCTCAGGCATAGGGAGGGGGCATGGTAAGGCCAGATCCTTGTGGAAATAGGAGAGGAAAGCCAGTCCTTGCTGCGCTGGACTAGGTCCCCATGTTCTCCTCCTCATTTCTTCAGGTCAGCACTAGCTGAGCCATCTATAGATGATGAGCTGCCTCACAAAGAAGCCTCTGGGTCTCTGCAGCCTTGCCTTTTTGATTCCAGGGGCTTCAAAACCCTCTGGCTTCCAGTCACCTGAAGGTAGAGCCAGGGCTGTTCACATGCCCAATGAGGTCCTTAGAGTCTCGCCAGGGGATTAGCAGGAGTGCATCCATTTTAAATATCTTCATTTCATCTGCAACACATTTGTAAAATGAACCAGAGCCAATTGTGTATTGTTACTTTCAAAGGATAAAATGTAGATTTTCTTAAAAAAGTCATTTATTTTTTAAATCCAGGAAATATTTTTTAGGTCTTTGAAAACATAATATTAGTTCACATGTTAAGTTTTCTATGTCCTTGGAGATCAACTCAGCATCATAAAAGACAGGAAATACTTTTTCCAGGCCCAAATTGGATTTGTGTTCAAGAAAACAGCATGATAATTCTAGTGATATCATGGGGTAGGTATCATGGTAAGTTTCTGAATATTTCAATGAGGTGCATTTTGTATATAAGAGTGGTAACACACAAATGTTTATTCCACATCAAATTAAAACAAAACTTTTTTTTTTCTTTTGCCTGTTGGGGTTTGCTTTTGAAACAAGAATGATAGTCATTTATTACATGATGTCACACATAAATCACAGTATTGGGGATTTTAAATCAGTACATTAAAACTAAATTGCATTTTACAGGCTTGAAAAGATAAAAGTTTTGTTACTAAGACCATGATTATTAAAAATTCAATCTACACCCCAAACCCATGTGCTCTCATAAAGATGTACTCTTTTTCCTTGCTTTTTACTTCTTCACTGCATGTCACTCACATTATGGTAGTCAAGCCCAATGCCATTTAGGTTTCTTTGTCTCATAGTTGACACTCTATCGTCATCAAAATCACACTCATTTTTTAAAAAGTGATGATTAAACATCCTTCTGTACAAGTGTTACATAATGTCACATATCCATTACTAAGAAGGCCTATTTCCTGTGACCAAAGAGAATAACCTAATTTGAACTAGAAGAACAGAATAGAATTGTTGAACAATCCTTTGCATTTTAAGCAACATTTAATTAGAAACACACTTTAAACACCAAAATGATAAAAATCCAAGAGATTAAAATTTGAGTGTCAATTATCATAAAATTCATCATTGTAATTCTTATTAAAACTCAGTGTTTAGATAGGTAATGATTTTATAATACGCCAATTTGCATGAGGAGCCCGGAGTTGGCTTATTATTTCGATTCCACACAATTACAATTCCGGCTCCATACATCAGAGCTCTTAGCAATGTAAAATCACTGCGCTAATTAATAAGCCATTTACTGACTGCAGCTAGTTATGGTGGTCCTGCAGCTGACCTCGCGGAAGACGAGCCATCTCTGAAGTGCCTGTGTGTAGCTACAAACATAATGATGTGCCAGGAGGGAATCATTAAAAATAATTTACACAAGCCTTCATTTACAAGATCTTTTGATAGCATGCTTCCCCCGGAGTTTAGATCCACAGTGCAACCCCTACCATTTGGAAAGTGCCAAGCAGGGGAGTGAAGGAGGGTACCTAAGTGGTTAATTAAGAGCCATTCGGACGCCACAAGAGCCTCCTGAAAAATCCCTCTGATGTCTGCTGTGTCAAATGTCTCTCACAGGAAAAGCCACAAGAGGCAGCAGCCATCACAGGCTAATTACTGGGGACGAGGAGCAGCTGAGAATGGTCAGCCACAGAGCTCGATCCGTGAGCACCCAAGCTCAAGATTGAGTGAAGCAATCTTTTGTGCTGTGCTGGACTAGAGAGGCAGTGTGATGAGAAAGTGGAGGGATGGTAGATGACGGAGCTATTACAGAATGGGCCCTAGAAAGACAATGGCCAGGCGTGATGACAGCACTTCCCTTTCAACTTTTGAATTTCCGCCTAATTTCTTAAGAAAAGAAGTGCAGGGAAATAATTCTTGAGGACAGGGAATTCTTTAGATTCATTCTTAGGGAAATTAAGCAGACACATAGCAAGTATTCCACAAAAGCCATTGAGATAACCAGAGCCATAGCCCCAGTGATACATGTATACATATATACACACACGTACACGTATACAGCACAGCAGAACAAAACAAAACAAACAGCAAAGTTCTAAAGACCTTTGAGTGAGACAAAATGCATTCTACTGGTTGACGCACAAAATAATAGCCAGTGCGCTGTGACTCAATATTGTATAAGAGAGAGGAACCTGATTGATTGCACAAGGAGCGGTGACGGCAGTCTGAGCAGACAGTGTGTGAAGGTCGTCGTTAAGGAACATAGACAAGATGAAGCCTGATGTTAGCACCCTTACCATAAAAAATAGAAACTGATTCTCTAAAAGCCCCAAGATGTGAATAGGCATCTGACTGGTTAGAAGGAAGATTCCCCCACTGAGGAAGTAACAAGTGACAAGTGATGAGGTCCAGTAGTGTGGGTCTGATGGGACAAGACATATCCACATACAAATCAGTAAATATTTGTGCTTAGCTTTCAGCTGTTCAGGCATGTACAGACCTGAGAGTTTAGAAGCACTCATTCCGGAGAGATTTTGTTCAGAAATTGGTCGACCACTTGCATCTGACTGAGGGCATGTGTGTGGATCCAGTGTGTGGGTTCGGATGCGAAGTCAATAGGTAAGTAAGGTGCTCAGTGTTAATGGTGGAACTCAGTCTGTATTAACTGTTTATTTCAGAAGCAACACACTCTCAGGACCAGGGAACCTCGGCCTCTGGAGGTGTTTAGGGTACAGAAATAAAAGCACATTGTGCTAGTCTTTAAATAACGTGTGTGGGTTTCCCAGGCTAAACTCTAAAAGCACTCCGTCTTGAAAATGCTGATAGGTTTATGTATGTCATTAACTGTTGTGAAGTTCGTGCGAAGACGAGCTCAGGCATTTAACTGCAGAATTTTCATTGTAATCCCAGTCTTTTAACACTGGCTTTTGCCATGGAGAAGAGATTCAAATTTAAAGCATCCTTTGAAGTCCAGGCAGTCATCTCCAAGACAAAAGGAAACAAGACAAAAATCAGCCCATGGCCTGTGTGGAATTAATGCCCAGCTCCACGGCAGGGAGACTTCCCATGCACGGCCCTTGTGTCTCGGCAGGCTATACTGGGTGTGCAAAGACAGGGGTGTATTTAATCAGCCGATTAATGTATTTATCCTTCTAGATAATTGTAAGGTGGCCACACACCTACCTAAAGCAACTGAGAATTATTCGGGTTTGGTATCAATTTTGTAATAAATGGGGAGGAATAACACATGGAAATATTGTGTACCTAATCCATGTTGTCTTCCATCTGACGGGGTGGTTCCTGGGAAACATGACTGCAATAGCAGGCATGAGCCCTGATATTCAGAGCTAAAATCCAGCCACCTGATCCCTTCTGACCTCACACCCACATGACTTCCTAACTCAGAAGAGCAAAAAGGCAGGTCCCTCATAAAGCAAAGGATGGATAAACATGTGACTGAGAGTTAAGTGTCACTTTCTATGTGGAAATGTCTGCTAGATCCAGCCAAGAAGGTAAATAGAAACAATTCACCAATAACCCCAAAGAAAAGAAAAGAAAAGAAAAGAAAAGAAAAGAAAAGAAGAGAAAAGAAAAGAAAAGAAAAGAAAAAAAAGAAAAGAAGTCAAAACGTTAGAAATTTACGGTAGCCAATATAAATAATTTTAATTAAGATAATTCCCTAACCAGTGGAACCCTTAAGCCATGTGTCTGCCGAGAATATGTTCACACTTTTAAAAATTACATACCGTTTTGCTTCAAAAGGCAAATAAAATATTCAACACATTAAGGCTTCTATCATAATCTTAACCACCACCTCCCCACACTTGTGGTTAAACCTGCACCTCCCCGTGTTCTGGGCTGCAGCGTGCGACAGGTCCTACAGGGGAATTGCCACCAGCTTCACACAAATACTTTTCTATCCCTAGCAGATATGCACAGACTCACTCTAAAATGTATTTTTTCAATTGCATTAGAAAATAAACGATTGCATATAAATATCAATTTAAGCTACGAAATTCAGAAAAAACTTAAGTAATACTGTTGAGTCTCTTAACTTGCTGATGACTTTATGAATTTCATTTGACAGGTAATGTCGTGCCTATCCATCATTTGAAGCAACCGTTGGCCATTAAGTCTGTTTCTACATAGTCAAAATAGAGAAGACAGGCTGAAAATGTCTAAACATTTAATTTTTGTTTGTGTGTTTGTTTACTTATGTAGCCCAGAAGGGAAATGTATTATGGATGGTAACCAGCGATGTGAGCTCTCAGTTCTTGAGTTTGGCAAAGAAAGACTTCGGAGTCAAGAGCTCTAATGCAAGAGGAAATTTATTTGGCGTGCAAAATGAAAGTACACTCGAAGGTTGAAGCAGGCTGCTCAGAGAGCTGCCTTGGCCTTTTAGAGAGAAAATCACAGAGTCAGAAGAAGTGAGCCAGCTGGGCGGTGTGAATCCAGGAAACAAATCACAGAGGGAAAAGAAGGGCCCGTAGAGCTTAGGAGAAAGACACCAAAGATACACACTTGAAGAAGGAAGGTTCCACACACTTTAAAGAGAAAGAGAGAGAGCATGCACATGTTGGGTCCTTTGTCTTAGGGTTTTTTTTTCTGTTTTGTAAAGACAGGAATTTTAGGGCAGGTCTCAGGGGAGGATCTCAATAGAATATTCATCAGCTTTCCATGTATATCCTTTAATATGCTGGTGCATCATTTTGATGAGTGTATAGGGTCCGGATCATGGCCTCTACTGATTGGCCAGTGCTAGGATGGGGGATAACTGGTCATTGCAATCTGGTCCTGACTCCAGCCATGGTGTTGCCTCATCTGGTTTTGCTATTTTTCTGAACCTGGAGCTGAAACACAACCGAAGCCTAGATGTTATCTCTAGTTTGACAAAAACTCTTGTCTAGTGGTCAGCAGACCTGAGGCTTTGTTCCTGAGATAATATGATGCAAGTCACAACCTCCTTGTCCTGAGGGCCTACTGCACAAGGCAGTGACAGTACAAGGGGGAAGGACACAGGTGAGTCAGGATGCTGGATGAGGCCGGTTTGAATCAACTATCTGTTCCCCCATTCCACTTGCCAAGGAATTTTCCTAGCTTCTTATTCTCCTACCTCAGGATGAATGCATGAGATGGACGCTTGGAATGAAATTTACTGGCATCCTACTTTTCAGGAACAGAGAAAGGCTAACCTCTGAGAATTGGGAACTTGACAGTTACTAAGAGAAAGTTTTCTAGTTAAAGAAAATGTATAAAACCCTCACCTGGACAGTATAGCTATCATCTCATTTTCTGATTCTCTCCCACAGTGAAGGGACACTATACTTTCAAGCTGACATTTTGGTTTTTAAAATGTCCAGTTTTTTATGAAGTAGCCCTAAGTCCATTGCCAGGCTTTTTAAAGAGGTCAGGGTACTACAGGGTAGACATTGGAACAGCAGGTCCAAGGAGAAACCAAGGAAGCCATCCAGGAGGGGGCACTGGCACTGTTCCACAGGCAATGGCTCTCTCCTGACCCCCTGCTCCCCTGTATGCCCAGGACCACCTGAATCGTGCCTGAGACCGAAGGATCCGCCATCCTCCAGGGGTGCAGACAGACTTCAAAAAGTTGCAATTAAATGGGAGCAGCAGAGATTACAGGGCGATATTAACTATCATTACGTGATTTCTGTGTGAATGAGCCAAGCATGCCTTCCCACGTCTAGCTGAAAAGACTCCTCAAACCTGTAAGTTTAAAGGTAATTTGATAAATACCTGTACTTGTTGGGGTATTTGTCTGACAGACAGACCGCATGTATCACCTTCACAAAGACATCAATGTGGCTAAAAACTCAACGCTCCCATTGCCAAGGGACAAGCGCCAGCCTGTCACATGAAACCGCATGGATCATCCCGAGAAGGGAGGCGGCGCCTGTCTGCCCTGCTTTAAAGAAATTAGCTCAGTTTTCTTAAAATAATAAACAGAGGTTTCTGGACTTGAGAGACTGCTCACTGACATCGTATGTAAGCTTTTGATCTTTTGTTTTCCGTGTGAGCATGACATGATATTGGCAATGGAAAGAGCCTGCTCCCAGGGAAGGAAAGGCTCGGCAGAGGGCACTGTGCAAGGCCACGGCCACAATGGCTCTGCATAGACAGGCTCACGGCCGCTTGCTGATGACTCGTGCATGTCCTGGCTGCATCTGCCATCCACAGACCCAGTCAGCACCATGAGAGCAGAGGTCAAGCTCCCATCTTGACCTCTGAGAGCACCTGGAAGCTGGAGCAAGGGGAGTCCCTAATTGAGGACAGTAGGCTCAGCAACAATCCAGCTTCTGTGAAAAAGTCTGGAAGACAGGATGCACTCCAGACTGAAGTCTGGGTGCTGGGACAGAGGTTTGGGGCTGGAAGAGACACTCACTGATGTTATTTATCACACGCACGGACTTTAAAAGTCACTTGAAATTATTTAATTACACTTTTGAGAGAAAGTCAATCTGTTTTCAGAACCACAGAGTTGAGAACTACAAGTATCTAATAATTTAAGTTACTAAGTTGAACACTGGCAAAATATAATACTAAAAACATGTTACAGCGAAGCCTCACAAATGAGGTCTTCTAACAGTGTGTCCCCTATGCAAGCTGCCTCCCATCTTGTTATAGCATTATTTAAACCTGATACAGGTTAATTATTAAACACATTTTATTAAATACATACTAGTTCTATGAGTGCAGCAAAAGTGATGTTGGTTTAATTGGACAACGTGGGGCAGCCATTTTTATTTCCTTTCACTTTTATAATTAGCATTCAATTCATGCCCTCTTAATGAGATAAAAATGAAAGTTTCCACATTTAATACCGTGTTTTCATGCTTGCCACGCTTCAGGAGTTTTCCTGAATAAACACCGGTATCAATGAGCCGCCAGAAAGGGCTTCCTTCAGGGGCAGCGGATTCGTGTGCAAAGCTCCCCATGTTGTCCGTCTTTGGAAATGGAAGGACAGGAGACAGACACTGAGAGAGGGTTCCCTCGCAGCCCCATTGCATCCTGAAGAGAAGCCAGAGCAAACTCAGATCTTCTTACAGCCCAAATGGATCTCTTTTCCAAAACCCTATTTCCTTTTGCTCTTTTTAGTGAAAATAAATGAAGTATTTTCAGTCCATTAATCATGTGGCTTTCAGTGAAAAAAGGGGGAAAATACTCAAACTCAGAAGTATCACCCTGTAAATACATAATGATATTCACAGATCACTGGCTTTGGGGAAGTCCATTATGCTTGTAAGAAACAACGTCACTTCCCACATGTCCCCACCTTGCACTGGGGAAGCTGTAGTTCTCACGATTCTGTCACGACCCAAAACCAACTTTCAAACTATGTTCTCGTTTGCTAAGTCTACCTACAATTTGTATGGGATGGAAAAATAAACGGCACTACCAGCTTAAACTGAGACAAGAGTCAAGATGCTGCTTTTCCATTTTATGGCAAAAAGCCCTGATGACCAACCAGAGGGACCGAACTGCAGAGGAGATGGACCGGAGGACAAAGTCAAGCACAGTGTGTGGTTGGATTTCTTTTCTAATGAAAAAAAATATACTGTTATTTTTAGGACAACTCCAGTTGTCTTGAGGCCCACTGGCAGCCCAGGGCCACGCCCCCCACCACGCTGGCATTCCCACTTTTCCTCTAAGTTTGCTCCTGGGTGGAGAAGACTGAAAAGGCCATAGCCAATTAGTTTTAATTTGTTTCTAATATTTCATCAGGACATAAAATAGTAGTCAAAATAACACCTCTCCACCGTCCTCTGTGTGGGAGGAGAGAAGACAGTGGCAAGAAAAGGAACGCCTCTCTCTCTCTTTTTCAAATTACCATGCAAATAATTTCTGTGGTGAATTGCATTGGCCACAGTGCCATGACAGTAAAATCAGAAGGGACACCAGGATGACTGCTGTTCCAGGTGACAATTTTGCTAAAGACAAGTGTCTTCCTTAATTGTAAGTTATGAAAATATATCCTAGAAGTGCCGCTATGAGGGTTTAACAATATTCAGGGTACAGTTTTAATGGCAAATGTAGCTTCTTGTCTATATCCAGTTATAAGGAAACAGGTACTACTGATTGGGGTCAAGAGCTAGTTAGAAAACTAATATAAATGCAATTTTCTAAACAGTTGTTTTCAGTCCCAGCATCATATATGAACATGTTTTAGAAGTCTTACTTGTGATTAGTTGTTTAAGAAAAGACGCCTTAGATTCTTAATGCAAACAAATAGGATTTGTCTTTCTCAGGCACAAGTTCAAGTTAACACAGTGATGAGAGGAAGTGTGCAAAGGCAAAGGCAATTTATTTTGTCGAAAGGTGAATAAATTCTGTTGGGAAACATCCATCTAATTAATTCCTTGGCATCACATGCACGTTTTACTTTCAGACAATTAAGAAATCACTGCGTAGAAAAAAAAAAAGCGAAACTTTAAAACTGCCTTTTTATTTATTTACTTACTTATCAAATATATTCAGAGAGTATAACCACAAACACACTCCACTGCTAGGTGTTGGGTGAGATTAAAAAAACCCTGAACATGCCCACCCATGCACATACATGCACACAGAGAACCTTGTGCATACCTCACATGAGCCTATTACCTGAAAATGCTGGCAGTGGTTCTTCTGAGCTGGGGATTATGGATAGTTTTAATTTTCTTCATTTTGCCTTTTCTTATTTTCTTACTTTCTACAAAGAATGGGTAATTCTTCCTCAACTCAAAGAGAGCAGTACAACAAAAACTACTTTTCAGAGTGCGGTTCTGTGAACCTGCAGTAGGCGTGACAATGGAGGGGGCAACAGGAAGCCTGAAGGACCAGCAGGGTCCTTGCACGAGTGCCTTTCAAGTACTCAGTGCTGTTGGACAGTGGTAAAGGACAGTGGGCAGATAGAAACCGGATGTCCGTGGGGAGGGGCTGACTGCTAGACCAAGGAAGTGAGCTTCCTCGTGAAGGTCACTGAACAGGTGAAGAGAGTCGTACACAAGGGCAATCCCTTGGAGAACTGTATTTTCCCTCTATTACCTCTGATTCCATTGATGGTTTTCTTTTTCCAATTTGACTTGCAAATTTTCCTCAAGGTATTAAATCCTAAAAGGAATGATGTCTACCAACTTCAAAATAAAATAAAA
>VMDR010000979.1:144589-157815 GCA_007922815.1 Macrotus californicus
TCACAAGCACTAGAAACTCTTAATAAATGTTTCCTGGCAGTTACAATTGAATCGACCCTAATACAGCCCAACACTGAAAGGATCTGTACATGAAAGGAGTCAACTGATTATCTTGGAGACACACTTACACATAAATTTGATGGCATCCTTAACCTGTGCGTGCTCTTTCCTCCAATGCCAACATTGTGACTGAATCTCAGTAGAGTCCTACAACACTGTTAGGGTAAACCAAAATCAATTTCATCTATCAAGGAATGAGCAACTCACAGGGGGAAAATTTCATTTTAACAGGAAAGTAAATAAAAACCTAAACTAGCGTGGCATTAAATACTATTAAATATTGAGTTTGATAAAAATAAAAGTTCAATTATTTTCTATTCCAAGAAAGTATCCAGGGCACACCTGCTGATATTCAAGGGCAGATTTGCCCAAGCCCCAGGTACCAGGGGAAGGGATTACTGTTTCTCAAGTAAAACTTCAAGGGACTTTGGAGGTATCTGTACCACTCTCCCTTAGGATCTGACCTACACAGCAGTTCTGTCAGGAAATTCCAGAGGACAAGCTGGTGTAATTCGGTCACCACCAGTGGCTTCCCTCAGCCTGGGCACCTACCTCGTTATCAATCTAGTCAAAAGGCCTCTAATCCCTTTGACTTCTCAGTGTTTTAGAAGACAACCGTATATTTATACAAGCTTTCTATAGGTTTAAATTTCAATGCATCAAGCATGTTGGAATGAGTAAGTTCCCATTTTGCATAAGAATAACCTAAAAGACTTACAGGGTATTTAAATATTGTTATTCAATCAGAAGGTACAGTGTCTTTTACACTGTAAGCTCCTTTAAATCATATAATGAATGCAGTAATGGAAATTAGAATCTCAATATGCAATGCTGTGCCTCTCTTAATCTACACGTGATTTTAAGTAGTATTTTCTGAGAATCTGTTATTTGGTGAAACTTGTTTTGGGCTCAAGAATAAGTATCCTTGAGGATCTGCTGTCATGATGTCAGACATTTTTTTAATTAGAAGAGGATTTAACAGTCCCCACCCTCCCTCCATTGTTGCAGAGTATGTAAATAATAATAATTATTATAATAAAGGCATAGATCGTGCTAATAACATGTGCAACGTTTCCCACCCCCACATAAACCACTGATTCTCTATGAGAAAGAAAACAATTAAAAATGAAGAAGCAAATTGAGACCACACTAATGAGAGAACACATTTCTGGCATTTTGCAGGGAGACCGCATCTTTTCCTCCTATGTTTTATTTCTTAGTATCCCTATTTTAGCCCCCTAGTCCTGGAAAAGCAGCAATCATAATTTGAGCATTGAAAAAGGAAATATTAGCAAGGTTTCAGGAGCAGAGTGACTTCCTGCTACACCCCACTAGAAATAAAGCCACACAGTGTCATATTTATTTGTTTGTTAATTGCACAGCATCAAGTGAACACCTATTCTGCTCACGCCATTTTGACAGATCCTATGGTAGATTGAAGCAGTCCCTCTTGGATAAGCATAAAGTAAGTAAGATACATATGCATTTATCAAATAATGGGACCCAAAGGATGCTTTTGACAATCAAGTTACACAACTTCCAATGTCTTTTTTCATGGACAAAGAAATCTGAGTAATGAATAATAACTGTATGGTACAACAACTTAGAAAAATTAAGTGATGGCGATATTCTCTCTAATTGTTTTGTTTTCTTTTTCATTGAAGTATACAACAATAAATCATTCAGCATGTATTGTTTCTCTCCTCTTCATCTTCAAAAACTAAATAATTTTCTTTCTATGATTAGACTTGACTCTCCAGCCTCAGAAAGGATGTTGCCATTGTCTCATGTGCTCCGTGATGAACATGGGCATCCAGGACCTCAGGTACTTCCTCTGAGGTGGCCACAGGTGGCCTCCCTGGCCAGCCGCAACACATGGGCATGTTGGATGCTTGCAGAAGTACAGGGTGGGACTGACACCCCCCGTGCAGAAAAGCCCCTCCCTCCTCCTTTTCAGTTGTGCTTCCTCACAGTGGTTATTGGTGACATCAGAGCCACTTTGGAGAAGAAACGGAGTAAGCACTTTAGCTCACCCTGCAACTCGAACGTGCAAGGTTTTCAGTGCTAACTGCACACCAGTCTGACGTGTCCACTGAGGTTAAGGTTTTGCTTTTTGTTTACTTTTCATTTAAAAAATGTCAGGGTCCAGGGTAGGTGGGCCTTGGGTAAATTGGCTGATAGATCATGCATCAGTAACAAAACCTCTGTCCGACTCCTCCATGTCCCTGCCCAACACAAAAGACAGAGGAGAGACGGCACAACCCAGGATCAATTCCGTAAGCCTGAGAAGAGGGGAAGAAAATAAAAGTTTGACAGGAATTTATAAATACAGTCTTGGTTAACTATATCATCATTCATAACACCATTAAATCTTTTTCAATAAACAAAAACATGCTTTACTTCTTCCAGGAATTCTTTGTGAAAGGAAAACATTACGTGAAAAATAAAGTGTTATTGCAAACACAGTTAAAATCTGAAGTGAGGTTCTGAATAAACAAATGAAATTGCAATGGAATATAGTGTGCCTTAGAGCCAGCCATTTCTTGACAAAACAGTCATCTTATTTACACGCTTCACAATACCCCACCATGGATGTCAACGGAAAAAAATAAGGAGAAAAATAATTAGCATATTAATCTTTTTTATGCCGCCATCTTTCAGATCCAGAAGACCATGGTGTAATTTAAATCTAAACGCTTTCCTGGCATTAGAATTCATTTTAGATGGGTCAATTGTTCCATAATAAAGGGATAGAAGGTGTACTTCATGCAAGAGATTTATGTTTGCCATTTGTTCATATTCATGTGCGACTGAATACCCTCAATTCAAATGGTGATGGCTGTTCATATCAGTCGGGCGCCAGCCACACAGATCACTAACCGGCAGCAATGAATTTCATTTGCAGGACAAAAAATACGGCGAAATTAACTCCAACAGTTTATTGATTTTTGCTTAACAGAAGCCAGTATAACAGCTCTATTGCCCTCATAATGATTAGTGACAAAAGTTTAATTAAGCAATTATGAAGCCAATAATAGAGTTGTCTGGCCCGCGCAGCTCCAGTCCGCTCAGGACTTATCTCCCTCCTGCACATCAGAGCAGCTGGAATGTGCTTGAGGAGATTAATGCCGAGAACACAGATGCCTACTTTAATTCTGCTTCACCATGCCGTTTGAATGGAGCCGGGAACACAAGCTCCCCTTTATCAAATTACAAGTCCGCTTTTCATGAATATGTAGTTTCAAAAAAAACCTAGTTGTGGCTTCAAGGTGTAATTATAAAGACATACAACAAAAATGACACACAATTCTGTCTTAGTAATCCCTGCTATGAAATATGCATGATAATGTATTACTGAATAAAGACTTAACAACGTTCTAAGAGGCTTTGCCATTGTACCGTTATCCAAACAATTGGCAGCCTTTTCCAAATGTTATGTGAGATATTGTCTGACCTTACATCTTTGTTTTTCTACCTCTTAAATGTATTGTTTCAAACGTATTGTATTGTTATTTGTCCATAATGCCATTAAACTTGTCTTATCTGTTTGTAAGAATTCCCAATTTATTATGTATGCTTAAATATGGTAATGTAAAAATGTGAGCTCCTTCCGCGCATTAATCATTTCATAAAATATACACTGTGTCCGGGAACCTGCAAACCCGGAGAGCGGGAGGCATCTGGGCTGCTCTCCCCATCCCGACACGCGATGCCTCTGCGCGCACTGCCTTGCAAGAAGCTTGCTTCGTGCACGTTCAAAATGCCTTCACTCTCGAGCAAGAATCTGGGTTTCTCTGCCTCTGAAGCAGCAAGTGATCTTGACCAATTTGCTGGCCCCTTTCTCTTCCTCCAGAAAAAGAAAAGGCTGTGGCATCTTCCTCAAGAAAGAAATCATTTATCCTTCTACCACCCCGTAGAAATTCATTTGCGAGGAAGATATAAAACACCAATGTGTATGTAGGTAAATGCACAAGTCCAGAAATCCTATTTTCAAACTTTGTATGTGACAACCTGAATTGCTACATTTCATTTAATAAAACGTAAAATAAATTCACCCATGGGTTTTTGTCACAAATAAAATGTGCTTTATCCAAATGATCGTGATTCATTTTATCAAAATCCCCTGAAAAGACATTTGTCTTCTTGGAACTGCCTAGAACAGCTGTTTCCGTACAACAGGCAGCAGCTGGGAAAGTCAGTGAGAGGTTTCCGGGCGGCCTTGCCACTGCCCGCTGCCTACTTCCTTCCCCAGACGCCACCTGGGTGGACAACCTGTGTCTCATCCATGACATGCATGGTCCTCCTGGGCAGAGCAATGCAGCGTGGTCGAATTCTTGCCTGCCGTCTCTGCGTGGTGCCCTGTACCTGTTCAGGACTCACGGCACAGACAATGGGTGCTCACCGTCAAGCTGTACAAGAGAGGAAGATGTCCCTTGGAGTGTTAGAATAAATTTACCCTCAGTTTTCTCTTAATATCAGAATGTATCTGTTTTGTTTTAATTATCCAGGTGACTTTGGAGGGCTTTTCGAAGACCTGTAAACTCCATCAAGGTGTGAATGGCATAGGAGTGTGCTGATGAGCAGGGGCCAGGCTGCAGCAGGACATGCCTCCCTGCCTCTCATCAGTGGCATATGCTGCAACACAAGCTAAGTCTCAGGGTATTTAAACCTCCAGGAAGTTAAAGCAAGTTTCACATGGGTCCTTGTGACGCTCCCTGCCTGTGAACACCATCCTCAGAGACAACTGTCCCTGTTTATTCCTCCACATTGAGAGATCAGGGCAAATGTGGGAGAAATCAATGACTTTCTTTTCCACCTCTTCTTGTGTATTAATGAGAGGGGGTTTTAATGATTTCACCCCAACTGGTACCCACAGAGGTGATTTTAGAATATTTCTAATGCTTGCCTGACTCTACCCTCTAAGACAGGAATACCAAGACTTAATTGACCAGAAGTTTATTTTTAAGCAATTCTTTTGACATTTATTAAGGAATGTTCAACCCGTAAAAAACTGGGAAAAAAATCCCAGGACATTAGAAAGATAATGTTGTTCTTCGGTATGGTTAATTGCTAGAATTTTCAAAATCTGCCAATGATGCAGCGTCTTTGAAAGCCCAGCAGAGCTCTTTCCTAAAGGTTGAGAAGGGATGTGTCCCCGTGCTGTCCACAGGGGGGGACATCCCCCTGAGAAAATTAATAATAGTGCCTTACATGGATGAATTTTAGGGACAAAGATGAAATTAGAATGAGCTTTGAAAGACTGCTTCATCAAAGTAATCGTGGCTGCATTTTTATCTTTCTCAAATATCTGAATAGCAAGAGTGAATGGTCATTAAATGTATGTAAGTTTCTCACAGCTTCCAACTGCTTGCTTCATGTGATTGTTGGATTTTGAAAGATAAAATAATATATCTGCTTTCCTGAAGTCAGTCTGTGGAGAGCAGACTACACTTTCCATTCGTTCTTAAGATTGGGATGGCCTCTTTCCACAAAGCTGGTTTACAAGGAACAGCTCTAATAGTTCTGCTGGAGTAAATGTTTAATCATTTAATAATTAGCTCAGCCATACCTGTGACAAGTTGTGAGTTCTTCAGCTAGAGAATGCCATCTTAATTATTCGTTCTTGAGATAATTTACTTGTTCTAGAGATACAAAAGAGTGTCAGTAATTAAGTAATGGGAGATCTCACATGAGCATATTATGCCGACAACAATATAGAAAATAGCCAATGCCTGTGATGCGTAATCTGCTGGTGGCCTTTCATTCACCAGCGCAGCGTCCTGCACACAACGGTGCAGCCCTGCAACCGCGCACAGAACGCAACTATGCGTGCGCACACTCCGTTCGTTAGCAGAGCACTGGGAGCACAATTAAAAACCCAAGCGCTTCCCTTCAAAATGGAATTGCCTGTCATGTGATAAAACTGTGCTCTCTTCCTGATGCATTTGGAAAATGCCGTGAAGGCCTTCATCCCATAGCTGAGATTAAGCAAGAGCTCATGTTAGCATTCTCGGTGTGGGCAGGACATCTATCTGGTGACCCTGTCCTGTGCCTGAAGACCGCCTGCATGTTTTTTATCCTCATTGCATTTTTTTACCTGTATTTTGTTTGCATCTTTTTTGATTGCCAAGTGCTAATTAATGGCAATTTGTTCTTGTTAGCAAAGGGTTCTAAAAGCAGAATGACGATTTTAATTTTCTATATTCAATCCATCACTTTGCCAGATGAATGCAAAACCATTCACCTTTGCATATTCACTGAATTTTGTGCTGTGCAGTTCCAATGGTACGATGAGCTTTAAACCTGCAAATTAAATATTAGGTGCCCCCTATAGTAATACATTAAGCATGATTGGTTTAGGTAATGTGGTGAGTATGTGACAGAAATTATATCAATCCAATATACTTGTTCTTGGGTTTGCCCTCCCATATTTTACTGTGAAGAGCAGCAGATGAAAAATACTACTGTTTGCTAATAGGACTCACGTCTTGTTATGGGGGCCGGTTTTCCGTTTTCCGTAACTCACCATGATTACTTTTTTAGAAGCTTTCACTTTCCTCCAGCTGATCCTCCTCTAGTTAGGCAGCATTAATGACACTTCAGTCATCCTGGCTTTCAAGCCGAGTCCTTCCACAGTGAACAGAGAGTTGACATTTCCTGACATTTTCCCAACTAATTACAGGACAAATAATTAAGCATGTTCTCCTATGTAACAAATGAAGGCAAAAGCCGTCTGTCAAGGCTGGTGATTGATGACACTCCGGGAGACTTTATCTGATGGGTCCTGCCATGCGATGGAGGGGAAGCAAATTTATTAGAATGAACAATGCAAATTCTGAGTCATCTTATCCAGTTATGCGCCAAAGCAATATCCATGTCAAGGTGAATGTGACAATGAAAGCAAAATATTTGCATTTTGTGGAGCAGGTTGAAGGGGAAATCAGAGCGAGAAGATGACAGGCCTAATTATTTTGGCTCATACAGGCTAGGACAGCTGTTTCTGGTGTCCTGAACAAGGCTGTCACACAGGTAACTAAATAGGTCTGCATATAAGTCCGTATCCAACACTACTGAGATGTCTACCACTAATGACCAACGCTAATGTTACTGCCATCCCTGAAAAACAGAAAATGTGTCACCGTGCACCTTCTGTGTGGCAGTCAACATTTCGCTACATAATTACTTGTTAGTGAATTAATTCCTATCTGTCAGTATCTATGCCAGTGTCATTTTTAGACCATTACAAAATTATGCCATCACTATAGCAACTGCAAGCACAGTTAAAAGGCAAAGAGTTCAGACACCCTGGAAAAGTGCCTAGTTAGGCAGGAGATAATAATGTAGAATCAAGTCACCACTGCCATGCCTACCTTCCCAGTGTTCTTTATTTGGATTACGTGTTTGATCAATGGTGATTAAACAATAATTTCAGATTTCCCATTTTAATCCACGATGACTATTTCCTATAATTAAAACCACAGTCTGCAGTAGTATCTCTCTGCGAGAGGGATGCCCCCCGCCCTGTCAAGTCAATTAATTGGGTGCTCGAAAGTGACCTGCCTAGTGCCGAGTCCCAGTCCGGAGCCCGTATGCAGATGGCACGCGCTTGGAGGCTTCTTGCCTGCCTCCCCCTCCTGCTTTATTCACAAGGAATTTCTGTTGAGTCTGTATTCAGATTCCTTCCTGTTTCCTTCTGCCTTCCTTTGTGCACGTTTCTTTTGCTCCTAAGTGCTGCCACACTGAGCTTTCAGCTTCGTTCCCACTTGGCAATTCAAGATGCCATCACACAGTCCAATCACTCCTTGCTTTATTCAAATCAGCAAGCCACAGGACTCAGATCCTGTCTGCATTAAGAACGATCGGCAACCTTTTAGACCCTAAATGCCCCTGGAGAAATACATTTTAAGATGGGGAGTGGGAGGGGGGGGAAGATATTATGAGTTACCAAAAAATTAAAATTAAAAAAATCCTTTGTATTTTAAATAGGAAAGTAGAAAATGTAAACTATCCTAAAGAAAACCAAATCTATGCTCATTGATTTTCTTTTCTTTTAATTAATTAAAATGTTACCAGGCTGGGGATAAAGAGCTCCACTAAGCTACCCACATAAATTCATCATGTTTGTCTGTAAAACAAGGTTACTTTTGTTAAGTACACATACTTGACTGGCGTATCTGAAATGATGTTTGGCAGACATGTGACTCAAAATGGCATCTTTGGGCCCCAGTGATTCCGTGAAAAGGTTTTGTAAAGAAAGAAGAATTTAAAAACAAAGGTGCCAATAAGGCAGGAAGTTCTTTAGAAACACCATCATTTTATCGCTTGCTACCTTAATTTTTTGTCTTGTACTGGCTTCTGTTTAATACTCCAAACACAGTGGGGAGGCAGGGATATCCTGAACGTGTTCAGATGTTTATTATTTGGTGGCCTGTTAATAATACCGATGGGGAGAGATGGGGGAAAATAAGGACTGCAGCAATAATTTCAAGTGACAAAAGTGATTCTTCAAACAATTAAAGATGGAATCAGACCACAAAGTCCGCTGTGGTTATTACTTAGGGAGATGTGCCTATAGCCTGGCATCTGCTCCCGATGAAGAAATAAGATGTGTTCTGGTTTGGGGGAGCTCCGGAAGCCCGGATGTGTTACAGTGCAGCGCTCATCTCAGTTCACTAACATCGTCTAAGGAGACTGCCACGTCGCTTTGCCACCTGTAACATTTCAGGCAGATCACTGGAACTAAGGTAGTAAGTCTAAACCAAGAGGGAGCCTAACTTTCAAGGCAGGCTCTCCGAACATGAAAGTAGCGAGACATTTAATCTGAGTTCTGCTTCGCAAGGTTAAGCCCACAGTGCCTCTGGTTACCTCGGAATCCCGAACGGGGAGAAATCAATCGTTTCCCTGGAAGGGCCTCTGAGAGCACTCCCTCTGACAGTGCCATTGACCGTTGTTAACACAAAGGCAACAAAGAACAGTGAGATCTATTTTAAAAATCACACCCGGTTTTTGCACATTTTTGCGGTTCCCGGGCACCCCATGTACTATCCGAGTGCTCATAGCAACACCGTGCCTTCTTAGGCACAGGTCACTGAGCGCTGAACCTGGGAATACAGTCTTTCATTTGTTTGAAATTTATTTTGCTTCAATTCCACACATAATGACTAACCTCAAACCAATCCATTTGAAGCCAAAAAAAAATTCTTCTGTTTGTGATTTGTGGAGAAATAGTTGGCGGGGAGTGTCAAGGAAGTGTCTATGTCCACTCTGATTGAGAAGCAGGTGCTTAGACATGTAAATAATGCAATATCTTGATAGAGGCTGTATACAAATTTGATACAAGGAGCCAATGAGATAGTTTCTGTCTAATGATCCCAGTCAATGTAATTAATGTATTCTGCTACATTACATTTTAAGAAGTGACCATTGTGTAATACACTTTGAAATATGCACAAGCTAATGGGATAAGATACAAAAATTATTATGCTGACAGTAAATCATATTACATTCCTAATAAGCATTAAGTAGATAACTAGGTCAAAGCAGTATTATCTTAATTGATTTTTCAAAAGAAACCTGACAGAAAAATGTCAATGCTCGAATATTTCTTCATGCATCATTAAAACAAGATTGGCTTTTAACAAAAGAAGAACCCTTCACAGAATTGATTCTTGCTTTGGGCTGCCTGCAAGTGAGTGTATTACATAAAAATCTATACAGGATATTAAAACAACACCGCCCTGCAAGACAGTTACAATTAAAAGCTGACACCCCCTGATGTGTCGGCCACAGCGGCTTGCCAGAAAATATAAGAAAGTCTTTTTATCCAGTGCGACCAGTGCGGGAAAACTAGACACATCTACTGTCGGGGAGAAAGACTCTGATTAGAGGAGTTTCTAATTAAATCACAATACCCGTTACTTATCTGTTTTGGAACTGCATAGATATTAACCAGTCACACAGAATTATTAGGGACATCCTGGCCACATTACCTGGGGCTTTTAATCAGAGTGTGTGCCCCGCGAATTTCCCACAGAGTTGTGGACAAGGAAGTGTTGTAGCCATCCCCCTTCATGTCACCTTAAACAGGGACAGGATGGTCCCAGTCCACCCTCACAGAGGGAAGGCATGTTGGTTCTAAATGCAAGTGAGGCATCTCCCAGGTTGTTCTTGTAACTTGTGGCGAAGTTTAAACACAGTTGCCAGGGGTTGATTAGGTGCGACTCTGAGGTGGCTCCTTGCCCAGCATTAGAGGGGCTTTGCAGATATCCAGCTCCTGGCTGGACATCAAACTGACCCTTTTCCTGAGAACATTCACCTCTTACTAGGTCTCTGAGCTCTGTTTTTAAAAAGGAAGAACCAGGGGCATTGGTTCACTTTGCCCAAAGTGGGCTTATGAAACAAGATACACACTGAGTCTGTTATGAACCCAAAAAGACGCCCCTGAGGTACTTGTCACACTCAGAGCCTGGCCAGACCTCTCCTGAGGGCACCATCAGCAAGAGATGCTTTCCCTGAAAGGGACTCTTTTGGTTACAGATGAGGCTTCACTATGAAGAAATTTTAGGCACTGGCAAGAGATTTGCTGTCCATCCATGGTGCAAGTTTCAACACTTTGAGGAGAAAACAGAGGCAAAAATGGATGTTGTTTTGGTTTGTAACTCCAGACAGAAGGTAGCTGGAAAGCAGCACACACTTCCTTGAACCACCCTCCCTTTCCTCCAGGGCAGCAAGGCTCCTCCGTCCTCTCTTCCTCCTTCTGCTCCTCAATTCCAAAACACCTCTGTTTAGGGGACTTACCACTTGGGCATGATCAAGCTTGAGACTTCGTGTGTGTGCTCACATGTATCCTCATGTGAGGAACAATGGATTGGGGGGCCTTGAATGAAGGCAAAGCCATCTACAAAACTCACCCTCTGGACGTGAGAGGTGGCTTTTTTTGAAGAACCACCATCTTTAGATAATTGGCAAAATGGTAAGCAGTTAAGAGTTCCGTTCATGACTCTGTGAATAAGGAATCTGTGTTCATCGGGCAAAACTTGACAGGGTGCTTGCTATGGTTTTGGAGAATTCATCTCATTTCCTGGTAAGGTTGTCTAAGGACTTTCGTTAATGGTAAGCACGCTGCCCACAAACTGCCTGTGACAAGAATTGAACTTCCCTGAGCCCCGGTGTGCAAAAAGACCTCACTGGACGGCACGCACATGCAGCAAGACTCAGTTCCAGTGCGGAGATCAATGTGTTCAAGCATCCGCAAATACTTCCAGCTCACCCCAGCTCAGCAACAATGGAAGTTTCTTCCAGAAATGGTTTTATAGCCATCTTCTAACATGTCTTGCATGATTTCTTGCTAAGGGGGCCTGGAGTGCCTACAAAGTGCCAAGCCCTGGGGTGGAATGAGTGTAGCCCTAGGACAGGAAGCTCGGGGCACTAGGGGAGGTCCCTGGAGAGCATCCACCCAGCCATGAGGGCCAAGTGGTCCTATAAGTCCAGTAGGATGGCCAAGTACTTTCATTCATGCCCAGGAAACAAATCAGCTCAGGAATTAACTTCCTTTGCTGTGTAGTAACTACATGCCAAGGCAGGCGCATTATTGCATCATGGGTTGTAATTCTATGTGCAAACTATGAGAGAGCTACAGTGAGGTCTGTATTTCAGCCAAGCAAACTGAGACTCCTGTGGCCAAGAGACCAAGGTATGAACATGAACTTGATGTTCTGAGCACCTCATTCACAAGGGTTTGTTCTGGGAAGTGATGGCTCTTTTTCATCTCCACACCTTGCCTGGACAGAGACTTGCAATGGTGGAGGCCCGGACCTTGTTGTGTCACCCACCCCTCTCATGCTGGACCTGCTGAGCCCTGACCCAGCCCTGCCTGTCCCAGGCTCCCCTCTCACAGTCTCTGGGGGGAGATCGTGGTACTGAGAATGACCAAGAACTTGAAGCCACACAGATCTGAGCTGAGATCTCATCTTGAACAAGTGGCTTTGCCTCCCCAAGAATCTGTTTTCCCATCTTTAAAATGAACAAAAGGAGGCTTAGTTGTGAGGATTGCTGGGAGATGGGTATCATGTAAAGAGAACATTCACCATATGGTGGGACCAGCCCACTGATGCTCTAGCTGCTTCACAACCTGGAAACAGTGATTCTCCACTGGAGCCCCACCACCCATTCCACAGCTTGAAACCTTCCCACCCTTCTGCAGATCAAAAGCATCACACTGACCAGCCATCACTCCATGCCCTTCCCCAACCCACCTCTTGTGCACAACTGATGCTTTGGACAAGCTGAACTTGAGTTCCTTCTTGAATACACCCCCAAAAGCCCTAGTTCCCCAAACCTAGCAGTTTCTCCTCCAGTATTTATAATCCCACTGCAGTCTTGATTTTGTCTACTCATTGATTCATGGATGACTATTCCCTAACTTCCTTATCCCAGGCCTGGATTTAATATTGATCACTCTCCTCCAATCACTGAATGATTTGGATCTGGCAAAAACATCTTGAGGGGAACCTCAAGGGTCTGCCCATGTGGCCAAGACCCAAGAGTCAGGGAATTTCAAGTGCAGAAAGAGTCTGGTTTTCATTTCTAAGGAATTTCTCGTCTTCTTAAATAAAACTGTGAAAACTTGATACAGATTTTTTAAATCTCTACCAAATTCGAACTTAGCAAATTTGCTGTGAATAAAGTACAGCAGAGAAAATCAAGTGATTCATATTGAAGTTTTAATTGATTTTCAAATTAATACATAAAAATATTTGTAGGTTGTTTATCCTTCAATCAAAATTTATTCCTTAAATAGGGCTCAAATGTCTTTGCCTACTTTTGGTTTTATCCAAGCACTTTTTGAGATACACTGTGAAGAATTTTTAAAGTACTTTGGGCAGCTGTTGAGTGGGGGCAACCAGTCAGAGAAAAGTCTCTGGTTTGATTACCTTTCTTTAAAATATGGGTATATTTTAATGCATATGTTATGCACATATTTTATTATTTTAACAGAAGGTAAACCTGTAGTGATTACAGATCCATTTCATTTTCAAGTTTGGTCACCTCCACCTAAGTTTTCAACAATAAACATAGATTTTCAGTTTAATTTTTATTTAATGGGATTCTTTCCACATTTGGATTTGGAGGCCACATATCTCCGAACAACGTAGGAGGTCACATGC